>QEOQ01000256.1:410834-457520 GCA_010279815.1 Brachionus plicatilis
AGCTTAGATTTTGGTCTTGCGTGAAAGCTGGTAAAATTTTGTACTAGAAAAATGGTGGGGGATAAATGGCATAGTATTAATGGGGGAGATAAGTATGGGTCCGTGTTTTATTTAAAAACTGGAGGTCCGTGTTTTAGCAATAACCCAACTGATCCCCATCAAGAATTTCCATAAATGTGTTTTGTTTTTGTCCAGGAAGTATAATTTCTTTTGTAATGAACTTTAAAAACAAAAATTTAAAACATATTAATCCAAGTCTTGTGTTTTATCTGTTTTATCTTTGTTAAAATTATGGTCTGCTTAGAAGCTAGCTACTTTCTATTAGATCATGTAGCTTGTTTTTAAATTTATGGAATGAAAATAAACTGAAAAAAAAACAGAAAAATTACTCATATTTTTACTTTATTTTTTTAGAAAGCTCAATTCAATTAACCGATTGATATTTTTTTATTAATGGTATTTAATGATGAACCAGGCTAAATAAAAGTACAAAAGGTACAGGCAGGAATTAGAAGTTATCCGGTGTTTACAGAAAATATATTTGAATGTGATAAAGAATAAAATATATAAATTCTTCGTTTTATATCCTTAAAATTCAATAGCATTAATATATTAATCAGTTATTGGTAAATTCAAAACGTGACTTTTTGAGTTTCTTTTAATTTATAAATTAATTCTTATCTTTTATTCAATGATTATAAGCACCCGGACCGAAATGAGAGCTTAAAACACCTTGAAAAAATCCCACACAAAATAAAAAGGAAATGATCATACAGTAAAAAGACTTTTTGAAAATAAATAAAATTTAAAGATAATTTTAAAAGATGTGTAGATAAAAAAACTTTTTTTTAACTTTATTTTTAGTAATTTTTTTTATTTGCCTAATTGTTTTATTCATAGTTAAATTTAATTTAAATAGCTCAGTTAAGTTATTTTTTATTTTTTTCTATAAATCAAAATAAAATTAAAACATACTCATAATTTTAATTAAAAAGGAAAATTATAATTGGAAGACCTAGATAAATCTAATTACTATGTATTTTTATTAACATTGAAAAAAAACGAGATGGTGTTAAAATCATTTGCTTAATATTTTTGATAATAAAAATCTTTATACAGTTTCATCAGAAAACTTCCTCAGAATGAATTTTCAAAAAAATAAAATTATTCTTAAATAAACTTTACAACTTGTTGTAATAAATTTCTACATTAAATTTTACTATTAAAAATTAAATTTCAAATTTCAATTTTGTAATCTAAAAATATTAATGTAATTTTATTTAGATTTTTGCAGATAAGTTAGAATCAAAACTAGAAAAAGGAATTAAATAAGGTTTGAATTATAAAATGGGAGAGCCTAATAAATTTTATTATTATAGAAAAATTTTTTTCGAATCTTTCAATTTTTTCTTCGTTTCCTGGAAAAAAATTCTTAACGTTTATTTAATAATAAAAAAATTCTTTAAAAAAATTGATGCTTTATTAATAGGGGATTTAATGATTAAGTTTAATGTTTGACAAGTAATCACGAAATAGGGTTATAAAAAAAATAAAATATTTAACAGTGATTAAATATTTAAGACATCAGCAGTATAAAACTAATCTCACGATATGTTTTTGCAATTTTAAGTTGATTTAATTTTTTTTTATTTAAAAAAATTAAACATTTTTAATTTAATCTCTTTTCTTGGAAATTTAAATTTAAATTTAAAAAAAATAACTATCTTTAAGAACCAAAATTAAATCTTCCTCAAATTTTACCATAAAAAGAGTGTCAATTAAAAAAGGATGAATAAATTCAATTATTTCATAATTTTTAAAAAATAAAATTTAATTTCTTTCTTTATTAATTTTCTTTTTTAATATGTTCAATTATTGTCAATAAAATCTTGAATTTAGCTTTTGATCTAAATAAAGACACATAGTGAAATTTTGAATGATTTTATTCAAGATTTAAAGCTTTTGAAAAAAAAAACATCATAATTAAGAAGAGATGGTGTAAGAGTCAATTTGAAATAAAAAATAGATATTAATTAATTTATTGTTTAATTCAGCACAAATTACAATAAACAAAAAAGTCTTCTAACTATTATCTTAGAAGCAAAAATAATTAGTTATAGACTAAATTTAAAAAAAATACTCTAAATTCAAGAAATTTTAAATACAGCTTAGGAAAAATTATAAACATAATTCTTATAACTATAGAACCCATCAGAGTAATAATTTTATTTTTTAAAAAAAGCATAATTTCTTGTATTTGTTTGATAAAAAATTAATAAATATAAACATATTTTAATGCAGCTTTTATTAGAATAAAATGTAAAATTTTTTTCGCTTAATTGAATGTTACTTGTCGATTTTTTATTTTTTTGATTTGCATACATTTATCTACATGGTTTGTTAAATAATTTTCAAAATCGCTGATATCAAATGAAAACCAGTCAGGTCATTTTGACCTTATATAAAAAATCCGAAGCCTGTAAAAATTAAAAAATTAATATTCTGTCATCGTTTTTATTTTGATGTCTAAATAGAAAAATATTTTTTTTAAAAGATAAAATATTTAATTTTCAATTAAAGCCAAAAAGCCAAAACAAAAAGATTTTTTCTTTCAATTGCCTTCAAGAGAAAAAATTAATACATTAGTAATTAATAATTAATAACACTAGTCAAAAAATTTCTTCATATTCTTCCTAATAAAAAAAAATTTTCAAAAAATAATAATTTTTATAACAAAAACTTATTTAAAAATTTCAATTCATTATTCGAATATTTCGGTTTTAAAAAATAACAATATTTTTATTTTTAATTCTATTTGTTTTATACAAAACAGTTAAGTTCTAAAATTACAAATGTAAAAATTTAAATAAATAAAATATATATAGATACAGTTTTTGAATGAGAATAAAATTTTCTTTTTATAATGATTGAATTTTTTAAAATTCGAGATCTCTTTTTCCGAATTAATAAATGGTTGCACTTTTAGTTATTGAAATGAATGAGAATTGGTTTTAGAGAATTGGTTTTTGGAACATAAGCAAAATACTTGAGTGCAATTTTTAAATTTTGCTAGATCTTGAAATATTTTTGCTAGATACGCAAAAGTTTAATAAGAACATTCAGCTATTTCTGGACTTTGTTATAATTTAATTATAAAAATCAGAAATTTTCCATTATAAAGGCTTATTAGCTTGATTTTCAAATAAAAAATTTTAATTAATTCAATCTATCCTTACAATACTTAAGCGTAAATATAAGAATTTTAATAGTTACACAAGAATGTAATTAAATCTTTGACTCACTAAAATATTAATTAAATTTTTTAATGAGTCATTTCAATAACTTTGAATTGATAGCTGATTCCTGGAAGATTTCTTAATAAATTCTGCAAAAAAATTATCTTTAAAGCAAAAACTCAAGAGATTTAATTTTTCTAATTAGAGTGATATTTTTAGAGATGCTTATTATTAGCAGAAAAAAAACATGTTATTTGAAGATAGAGGATTAGGTTTTTTTTTAAATTAAACGACCAAAATTTAATTATTTTAAATTCTGAATTAAAAAATAATACAAATTTGTTTGAGCTAGAATTGACAAAAATTTGAATTCTTTAAAATTTAGATTCTAAAATTCATTAGATTAAAAAAATTGTTGTACTCTGAAAATATTAGAATTGATCCTCCTATTCCTTACTTAATTTACCAATATTGACTTCTTGTTTTCAATTAAAATTTTTATACATCCACGAATATGACCAAATTTTGGAATTTTAGTTTTATTAAATTTTAAAGCCTCAATAAAATTAAAATGGCTCAATAAAATTGACTATTATCTAAAGGAATTTTCAAATTGTCAATGAAATTTTCTAAATTCAAATTCAATTTTTTTTCAAAAATTTTTCACCTTTCATTGACTCTTTTATTAAGAATCGAAAACTTTTTAGTCAGGACGAGATAGTCAGGTACCTATGTTTCTTTTTTAAGTGCTATCTTGGTTCTGACCGATCCCAGAATTGGTAAAGCTCGAATCGATACGCTTCTTGAACTCAATTGAGACCAACTGAATGAATCTTTATTTAACATAAATACCACCTTTATTCCACCTTTTTTTAAAGAAGGATCAGTTGTATTTTTTGCTATAATTTGAAAAATTCTTAAAAAATAAATAAAAATTTTTTGGTTTCTAAAGTTTTTGGATTCTTAAATTGTAAAGAATATTTACCAGGTTTTTATGATTTACTGCTATTAAATTTAATCTTTTTAATTACAATTTTACCATTACCTCATTTTGAGTACACCGTAGCTATGTGGATCGCCAATTCATAAAGAAATAATTTATTTGAAAACAGTTGAGCTTACTTTTGAGCATTTAATTAAGATAAAAAGATTACTTTTTGAACTAATTATAATATTTTTTAAGTAAATAAATGTTGTAGATGAAATAAAAAAATTAACTAAATGATATAATTATTATGAATTGAACAAAATTTAATTTTTTTGATATTTTTTTATTTACGAAAAGTAAAATATGTTATTTTTAAAAAAAAATTTTTAATAAGATTAAGTAAGATTTTTTTGCAAAAAAAGCAAAAATTATGATTATTCTATATTTGATATTTTAAGCTTTTTACATAATTTTGTGATAGAAAAAAAGGTTAAATCAAACCTATTTCAAAAAAATTAAATTAAATTACGTTTTTAATAAGATCATTGAGTCCTTAAAATTTGTGCTTAAATAAAGATTTATAATTAGAGACGATTTAATTTCTATTTTAGCCGAATAAATAAATTTAAGAGAAAAAAAAAACAAAAATAAAAAGCAATTTTTAAATGTTCAATTATTTTCTTTTATGTTTTCTCTTACGATTCATTTAAACAATGACGTCAAACTTTTTTGTTTCTAACCATCCACTTTTTTTGTGAAAACAAAAAAGTGCTTAAGAATCTATTATTTTTATTATTAACTACCCTTTTTGATTTTTTTATGTTTTAAAGAACTGAAAAAAAATTTTGGAGCCTTTTCTTTTTTTTTCATAATTAAATCAAGTGGAAGAGAATTTTTCAATCAGAACCTTCAAGTTTAAATGTAAAAATCCTTGAAATTAAAATTTGAATATTTAAAAAAATGTAAAAATCAATTCAAAAAAATTAATACGCAATTTATTACATAAAAATTATTTAAGAAATACGTCGTTCCAAAAATTAGTACAGAATTCGATTTGATGCAATGTTTAAATTAAAATAATATTTAAAGATAAATGTCAGCGACTTTTTTTTTTAATTCAGCTTATACTTAATATCTTAAAATGAAATTTTAATTAATGCATTCAAATAAGAATCTTTGAAGCAATAATTTTGTTAGATTAAAATCTAAAAGCCTAACTCAAATTAAAATTTGCATTAAAAGATTTGCAAATTTTTCCAGCAAATTCTCTAGACAAAATTTAAAATGAAATTAAAATCATTCTGATTCTAATTAATTTTGGTGAATAAAGAAACTTTAAAATTTTAAATTTTTATTCCATCCGCAGGAAAATCCTTAATATTCTGAATACACAACCTAATTAATTTAAAAAAAAAATAATTAAAAAATATTTCGTGATTAATTTCCTAACAATGTCTAAAGGCATTTCAGTATAACATCTCTTATCAAATTGACGTTGGTCGGACTAATTTATAAAATAATTAAAAATTATTTTTGCTTGGCAATGATTTTATTTAATTCAAATTAACAATGCCCAAAAAACTGTTATAAAAAGATCCCAAATACAATTTGTTATCATAAATTGCACCAGCGGTAGTGCATTCAATTTTAACTCCTTTGGGATCATGCCACGACCTAATCGCCACCCCGTCCATGCCATACTCGGCCAAAAGACCATATTTTGGAAGAATTTTAAACAAATATTTAAAATTTAAAATCTAAAAATTTTTAAAAATTAAATTAACTTAAACAAATTTTTTGATTACTTTGAACATTATGTTTCTTAGATTGGGCCACTCAGCCAAATAATCCAAAATACTTGGTCTTACACTTGCAAACGGCACCAGAAGGGTTTTATTTTGAGTGAGACGTATTGTGTCTCCAAAGCCTGGAATAAAAGCAAACAACTCTACCTTTCCCTTTTTTTCACCAACTAGATAAAACTTGATAATTTTTGCCATGGAATTTTCATTGATTAATAGAAAGTCCTTCTGCGGACTTAGCTGTAAACCATTTGGAAAATACAGACCGTCTAGTAGCAAATTCATTTCATTTGTTTTTTGGTTGTAAGAGAACAGACGCCCTCTCGGGTTAGCTTCAATGTGTTCCTCGATAGCTGAGTCAACATGCCTCAGAAAAGAAGAGTCAATAAAATAAATCAAGTCTCCATCTAAATCTAGATCGTTGACAAGCTTCATCGGCTTATTACCAAAGCGAACATCATCTGCCTTCACAATACTTGTTAATTTTTCTTAGATTTAAAATTTTAGTATTTTTTTTTGTATTTTAAAATATAAAATAATTTTTAATTAAAAAAAATAGAATTTTTTAATACTTGTCTGCAAGTTGATTTTAAATATTCCATAATATGCATCAGCAATGTATAAATTTTCGCCCGTTTTGTCCAATCTTAGACCCAGTGGCCTGCCACAATTTTTAATTGGAATCTCTCTGACACTTTCTGAATAAAAAAATTTGGTTAATTGACAAAATTTTACCACAAAACCTTACTACAATTTTGGTAACCAAGTGAACCCATCTGAGCAATAAGCTGAATATTGGAAGTGTTTTTTGAGTCCACTTTTACAACTTGTCCATTTACAAGTCCTGTATAAAAAAATCCATCTTTATCAAATTCAATTGTTTCAGGTCCGACCAAGACTCCCTCCTGAACTCTTTCAGCTTTTGTAAGCTTTTCGTTCGGCTTTAGACCACCCTCAAGTGGAACCAAGGCTGGCAATCTGTAAAAATTTTAAATGGCAAAACAGAAAATTAAATAAAACTACTGGATTATTGAAGATTGAATGTTTCCGGACAAATTGTTGCAAAAAAGGGGGAATCTGAAAACAAAAAGGGCTCCCAAAGCCACAAATAATCCAATTAATATCCACTTTTTTTGGTCAGACTTTTGTCTAGGCCTTTCTTCGACTTTTTTCATTTTTCTGCTTAATTTTATTTTAAAATTTTACGCATGAAATTTTTAATAATTTACCAAAGCTATTTATTGCTTGTGTATGAATCCAAGCATTATTTTATATCATTTAAAATAGTTTGCAATAAATTTAACATTCTTGTCAAATGAAGATTTTTTTTATTTGGTATTCTAATTAAACTTTATTAGCAATTTGATTTTTTCTATTTTTTTTCTCAAAAATAAAATTAAATGATAAAGCTTTTTGATAAGGGCATCAATCTTTGTTTTCTCATCCAAAACTTGGGACTAACATTGGCAAAGTTATGATGGAACTTTGCATTATGGATATTTGTTACTCATTCGAGAATTTTAATGACTGAATATGGAAACATTAAATGCAGGTAAAATAGATAAGAAGAAAAAAGCAAAGAAAAGCTTAGCTATGGAAAATTAGCTCATATAAAAATGAGTTATGGTAGTTTTTAAATTTAAATAAAAAATATTATTTATTTTATTCTGAAGGAGCTATAAATCAGCGTAAATTGAAAATTTTTTTATTTGAATAATTATGGGAATTTAAGCCATAATCCTTGTAATAATTTTATTGATGATCTAGTACCATAAATTCTTAGCTATAAAAATTAAAAAAATGGAGCTTGAATAGACCTAAAAATATCTAGTTATTATATATTTTTTTTAATCAATTTAACAAATACAATTTTTTTAATATCTTAAAAAAATGGGCTCTTGGCGCTTTAAAGGACAATTTTTTAAGTATCATTTACGAACGATTTTTTTATTTATTTCTTACCTGAACAATAATTTAGAAAAAATTTCAATAATAATTAATGATTAGATAACGAGTATGATAAAACTTTAATTTTAAGCTATTCAATTATGATTCCTTGATTTTGTTCCAAGACTCAACAAGTAGCATTTTTCAATTAAAGAAAATTTTTTTCCATTATTTAAGACTAAATAAAAAATAAGTAATTCCAAAAGTAAAAAAAAATTAATTAGTCTTTTTAAACTTTTTAAAAGTCGAACCTTAATAAAAACAAAAACTTAAAAAAATAACAGTAAATGTTTTATTAAAATTAAACTAAGCATCTTATATATATCAAAAATATTCTGCCTTTTTAAACATATGAACAACTCAAGAATTTTTTTAAATTTTCTTCTAAAAAAATAGTAGATTTTGCAGAAAAAAGCTTTAAACGAATTAATCTAATTATTACATCAATTTGAAAATAAATTTCTTTTTAATAAATGATATAAAATGAATTAATTAAAAGTAAGAAAAATTTTTTTTCAATTTTATTTTAAAAATACTGTACTTCAAAATTTTAATAATTTACCACAGCAATCTTAGTACCTGTGTACGAACCCAAGTACAATTTTTTATCACGAAGAACAGCATTTGTAATAGAGTTAACAATTTTTCCATGTTTGTCATGCCATGATTTTAGTAAATTTCCTTTAAGATCATACTCACCCACGAGTCCATATTTGGGCCAAATGTTCATAATTACAGAATGATTGATAAACTTAAAAAAAAATTTTGTAAAATCTTTTGAAAAAAAAATTTCTAATTAAAAATTGAAATTCTTTTAAAGAAATTTTAAATTTTTAAATTTTACAAATTTTTAAAAAGACTTAAATTACATATCCGATTATTGTTCTCAAGATAGGAAATTTTCCAAAGTAACCAGACAAAGATCCGTGTTTAGGAAACACAACTACAAACGGCACCAACAGAGTGTTTAAATCAGTCAAGCGGATTGCATCGCTTAGGCCGGGCAATTCTGCAAATACTTCAGATTTGCCTTTGTACGGACCTTTAAGATGATATCTAAAAAAAATTTAAAATATTTTTTATCAATTTTAAAATTAAAATTAATAAAGTACTTTAAAATTCTAGCTTTAGAAAATTCATTAATTAAGAGAGCGTCCTTATTTGGCGTTAATTGGATCCCATTGGGGTAATAAAGGTGATCTAACACAAGATCTAGCTCATCATTTTTTTCATTGTAGCGAAAAACTCTTCCGCTTGGATACAAAAAAATAATATCTTCCATGGCTTTGTTTAAAGTGTGCTTATCAGTGCTGTCGACAAAATAAATGTCATTGCCATCTATGTCCAAGTCTTCAGTGCATTTTAGCGGCTTGTTGCCAAATCGAGTATCATTCGAACTCAAGACTATTTCTCTGGTCTTTTTATCAACATTAATTTTTACCAAGCCATAAAATGAATCGGCCACATACAAATATTTTGTATTCGGCTTTATCCTTAGTCCAAAGGGACGACCACATGCAGGATCCGCTACACTCCATTTGCTCTCATCATCTTATTAAAATAAATACTTTAAAAAAAACTTATGTTTTTATTTACTGCAAATTCTGTCATCAATTTCTTCACCAGTTCTGACAATTTTTTCCACATGACCGCCCGGGTCTACCCGAACTACAAGTCCATTTCTGAGACCAGTATAAAAAGAGCCATTTGAATCGAACGCGATTGCTTCTGGACCTTTTAGTTGAACATCAATAAATTCTGCTTTTTCCAATAAATCATTTTCTTGCCAGCTATGCTCAGTTGGATGACCATATCTGAAAAATATTTTAATTTTTTTTATCAAACTTAAATTTTAATTACTTGAAAAAAATGGTATTAATTGGATAGATTGAAAAGTATGAGTAAGAAATTAGGATTAGAATAATGAACAAGGCAATTATAAAGTAATAGCGGACCAGAAACATTTGGAAACGCATCAATAGATTCAGTCTTTCTTGGCGCCTTAGTTCAATGTTTGGCACAGATGTGGAGCCTTTACCATTCGAAGTGTTTTCGATGGTAATTTTTCTTATTCGTATAGATTCCATTTTGCTTTTTAGTGAGAGTTATTTTTTGACTTTTTTTTCCACAATTAAGTTAAAACTATTTTTAGATAGATCTGACTAAATAAAGATCTAAATTTGAGTTTTAAAAATAGAAATAGTTTTGTTTAAATATTTATTTGAAAATTAGATGATTCTAAATAAAAAAATTTTCGTAATCACTTTTTTTAATCTGATCAGTACCCTTTGAAAATTGAGGATTCAACATCAGAGATCAACAAAAAGAAAAATTCTAGAAACAACTCGCAAAATCTGCCAGAACTCAACACTGACATTAAAAGTCTCTTCATAAAAATCACAGTCACGTGACCTCAAATCAGCCTCCTCGAGCAAAAGGCAATCTTTAACCACTTCTTTAATGTCTGATCTTAGAAGAATTATCAAAGATAAGATTACCAATTCGTTGAGAACAATGATCATGGTTTAGCAAGATTAGATAATTTTGTGGAAACAAAAATTAGATCATATTTTTAGTATGAATCGCATAGACAGCATGATCGAAAAGATGTTTGATAAAATTCAAGTTTCCATTCTCGTTTACATAAAATTCTTTTTATCATATGTATTCTTTTCATATAAATTCTTTTTATTTTATCAGAATGGACAAAATTAGATGAGGAATTCAAAAATTTTATTTTATTTTGAAATTTACCTTGTTTTTAAGTCACAAGTCTTAAGTCAAGTCAAGTCAATGACTTAAAATTTTTTTTTTTTTAGTCAAGTCAATGATTTAATAAATCCATATTTGATACCAATAAAGTAGTTGCTTCCAAATTCCTGGCTGTTAATCTTGACCTATGTGGTATGTTAATGTAACCAGATTATGAATAAAATTCTTTCAACTGGTCCAAATGAATGACTTAAAAAAAAAATTTAAGTCAAGTCATAACTTTGACTTTGACTCTTATTTAAATCAAAAATAATATAATATAACATATAAAAAAGATACATTTTGTATTTAAAAGGCAAAGAGGGCAAAAGAGCATTAGGGAAAAGATTTTAAAATGGATTATTAGAGTCTTGCCCAAAATGTGGACAGAAGTTCACCAAATTTCTGTTCACAAATTTAATTTTTCGTGAACTAATTTTTTTTTATGTGAAAATTAATTTTGATAAAAAAAAATAAAAAAAATTGTCAAAAATTATTTTTTAATTTTTATGTTTTTTTTGCTATATGCAAACTCCTTTAATATTTTTCATTAATTCTCCATAAATCTCACAAGGCACCGAATTGGCATGTTTGCTTAGTGCTTTTTTTACTACATTCAAAGTCTCTTTTGAAGTTAATATTGCAGCAATAGCTCGGGTGTACCAAACCAATCTCAGAGATTTCTTTGAAAATTTTTAAATCAATATTTTCAGTCATTATTTTTAATTTTTTTGTAAAATTAATCATTTGGGATATCAAAGTTGATGCATTAGCTTTTTGATTTAATTTTTTTAAAATGAAGCAATTAAATTTTTTAGCTTAATAAAAAAAAATACTTGCAAATTTCAACAAGCATAACAAAGAAAAGATTTTTAATATTGAGAATGTCGCTTGGTTTGTGGTTCCAAGCTAGTCTAAATAGTAGCCGAGTTCGCAGCCAAATTAAAAGTGCTCGGATGAGTGGCGCTGTTTATGATGAACGTCCCACGTGCTTCTTAGGGGAAGACGCCGTCATAACTATGCCGTATGCCGGTCCCAAGCCCGGATGAAAAAATAGGAGGGTGACAAAAATTTTACGTAAGAATATTTTTAACTATTTTAATTTAAAAAAAAAACAGATCCTTGAAAAAAACATTCTTTAGGGAAAAAATTGTAATTTTGTTCAAGCTTTAACTTTAATTATTTTTCAAGTGTCTTGAAATACATTGAGTTCGTTGCCAAATTATAATTGCTTGGATATTTTCTAAACAAATGTGGATTTTAAATTTGTCTTTAAAGTTTTCAAATAAAGATTTTAGAAGAATCAATTAAAAGAAAGATGAAACAATGACTAATTTAATCAATTTTAAAAAATAAAGCTTTTATTGATAATTTAAATAAAGCTCTTTCTAAATTGAGAATGTCGCTTGGTTTGTGGTTCCAAGCTAGTCTAAATAGTAGCCGAGTTCGCAGCCAAATTAAAAGTGCTCGGATGAGTGGCGCTGTTTATGATGAACGTCCCACGTGCTTCTTAGGGGAAGACGCCGTCATAACTATGCCGTAAGCCGGTCCCAAGCCCAGGATCAGAAAAGAGGAGGGTGGTGGCAGCCACACTATGTGGTCTTCTACGAGTCTGAAGAAGAGCTGCATTCATAGAATATGGACAATTATTTGATAAGAGAACTTCAAAGGGTACCACCTAAAGTTTTTTGCATTTTTCATGGATAGTATCTAGCATAAATTTGGTAAGCAATTGACTGTTTGAGAGGTGGAAAGAAATTATTGAGTTTGTTCTAAGAGTGTTTCTTTTAGTTTACTCATTAACTATAATATCAATTTAATTTATATTACCCTTAATATTGTGCGCTTTTTAATAAATAATTTTCAAAAAATTAATCAAATTAAATTCGCACTTTTTTTAATTAATTTACTACTAAGCAATAGATTAATTTTAAATAATTCGAATAAAAAACACAGAATCTCCTCCCAACCTCGTATACAAATCTTTTAACATGGCGAATATTTTTACTCCTATACAACCATTAAAAAACTGAAAAGTATTTTTTAAATATAGTTGTGAATTAGAGATAAATCATTTTGATGTTAATTTGATAATGAGCCATTATTAGACATAGCATGTCAAGTAATGTTTAGCCTAAACATTACTTGACATGCTATAAATACGGTATTTATTTATTAAAAATTATTAAGATCATTAGATTAATTAAGTTTTAAAATTTTAAATGATCTTAAAATTTTATCTGAAACTTCAATTTGCCGAAAATTTAGCATCGTTATAGCTGTATCATGTTTGGTGCATTTTGACCCTTCCTTTCCTATTCTTTTTTCTGCATCAACGGCGTTGTAAAATATTTGAAAAATTTCCCAAGTGGGCATTTTTCTTTTCTTCTTTTGGGATTCATGGACTGTTGAAACAAAGGATAAGGTTTAAAAATTTTTAATTTAAATAAATCTTTATATTTAGGTATAAAAATTGTTCCGCAAAATGTATTTGCTGACACAAAAAAAAAACAGATTTAAATTTAAATTCGTTAAAAATAAAATTTTGAATTAATTTTGTCATTATAATTCTTTTAATGATTTCAATCTAAGTCCGGACTTAGTTTTTTTTTGGGACTGTTAAACAACTCTGCATTAACTGAAAATAAATTATAATGATAATAATTGTCTAAAAAAAAATTAAAAAAAAAAAAATTTTAAATTAAATTAAGTTTAGTTGGCATCAGGCAAATATTTTTAAATATGGGTTTGAGGAAATAAATGCATAATTCTAGCACTAAGTTGTTTTAAATTTTTAAAGTAGTACATTGAAAATTTTCCGAGATTAATTCTAATTTTTTTTTTTTTAATTTATTCCTATTTATTTTTTATAATCCAAATTCCTGCTTAAGAAATGAAAAAGATGTAAGGGGCTTCCGGGTGAGAGTCTAATCGATCTTAGTGTCTTTTCATCGACTAACTCTTTTCTTTATTTCGTTAGAAAATAACATCAAAAATTGTTCACAAAAATTTTATTTTAAACAAAATGTAAAAAAATGTATGGCGTTGCGAATTTTGAACAAAAAAAATGAGCTTTTCAAAAAAAAAATAGTGGGCACTAAATTAACGAAAAGTTTATTACCGCTGATTTTAAAAGAAAAAATACTTATTAGCCCAGGGTTAAAATTACAACATTTATTAATATTAATGAAGCTATAAAATAATTATAAACTTTCTAACATTTTAAGCTCATAAATGTGAAATTTAAAGAATTCTTAAATCCCATGAGACTAAACAAAAATATTCATAAGCAAATTGGGGTTTTGATCAAAAATAATTTAAAATATTTTAAGTATTTTATAAATTTTTTTGACTTGATAAAAATTTTTATCACCAAAATTTAGTCTCTGAAAAAATTATGCAATTTAACTTCAATGAATTACTTTTTCAGTACCAAATAAAACTAACTTGTACGCATTTTGTTCTTCGACCCTTCCTCGACTCTTCCTCGACTATTCCTTTCTTCAACTCTTAGGAACGGAAAGGAAAGGAAGAAGAAGAGTCAAGGAAGAGCCGAGGAAAAGAAATGTACAAGTTAGTTTTAAATTGTACTGTACAAATAAAAATAAGTTTGGGTGATACAAATACTGGTACATTCAGGATTAAATTTATTTTGATTTAAATTTATTTTGATATTAAATTTTTGTTTTTGTCTAGAAGACTATTCATTACCTGTATATCCTTATATCCTAAAATTTATTTTCTTGTCCAAAAATTTTATTTTTTGCTAAAAAAAAAATCATAGTTGAGCAAAAATATTTTTTTTATTATTACTTTATTGCCATAATTTATTACTAAATATTGTGCTTATTTAATCTAAATTCAAAATTACAATTTTGTGTACAAAAATTTTTTTCATTGCAAAAAATTTTTAATTCAAAATGTTTTGTAGTTGATTTAAAAAAAAAATGCAAAGAATACAAAATATCATACCAAGGTACAAAAGCAGATTTGATTAAAAGACTAAAAGATTATATAAAAAAAATGAGTCCGTACCCCAACCCGAGCCCGAACTCGAATCCGAACCAGAAACAGAGGAAGATGATGAATTTAGTGATGTGCCGATTAATAGACCATCAACTGAAATCGAATCTGATGGGGAACTAATTGAGGAAATAAATGAAAATGGCAAACGAGTAAAAGTCAGATTCCAATACAATAGAATACAAGATTTTAAAAATATAAACACTTCATATGAATTTTTAAAAAACGATTTTTTTTGACAATATATTAAATAAACAGGAGGTTATTAATTAAATATAAATTTTTGGACAATAAATTAAATAATTAATAATAATTTTGTGTTTTTTTTTGTTGAGCAATAAACTAATAAATTAGAATATGCAATTAATATTAAGTCTGTCTAGGATATGCCTAAAATATCACTTCATGAATAACTAAACAATTTTTTGACAGATGAAATTTTTTCCGAATACTTTCTTCTGAATAAAGGGCCAACTAGAAGATAAATTAAAAAACTAATTGAATAATTAAGTAAAAACAACACTTCAAAAAAATTTAACAGCGACTTTAAAAAATAGGTTCTGTCTAGTGCATCTAATGAAAAAAACAAAGATCTATTTGACATAAAGACGGACTTGTTCATGTGCAGATAGAGCAATAGCCAGCAGATAAAATACGGCAAATGCAGCATTATATACCATTTGGATAGCACCACCAGCATGTAAGTTATCTTGACTGAGTTAACAGAGTATTTTTTTTTCCGCGGACGCATTGACACCGGAGCCGAGTGTCTGTACTCTCTTAAATTGATCTCAGATCTAGATATGGAGCATTCCTGACTAGCTCGGTCCACCACATTCAATTCATCTATTTTTCTGTAGTTCAAACACTCTTTTATCCTCAAATACAACACCACTGTAATGACCGATATTAACATGCATGGAACCAGAATGGTCAAAATGGCAAACAAAATGTCCATGGTCAATTGAAACTCCAGGTTCTTTTTTTTAATGGAACAGTGCAGCTCTTGATTCGCATCATGCTCGACCAAATCGTTCACAAACAAAGTGCTTAGATTGACACACAGCGAGACAATGAACAACCATTTGGCCAGTGTTCGATTAAAATAGACCGAGAACCATTTTTTTCTTGCCAAAGGAAAATAGAGAACAAACAGTCTTTGAATGGTCATCAGGAGCAGAGTGTAGACGGACACAGTTCGGAAAACATTCCGAAAATAGGGCACTACTCGGCAGAAAAATTTTATTTTGTCCACAAAATTAAAGTTGGACGAGTACATGCCGGTCAGGTTTATCCAAGAGCGGAATGTGAAATCAATGTAATGCAAAATGATGACAAATAGATCACTAAGGGACAAGATGAGCAAATAGGTTCGCAAAGATTTGCTCGAATTTTTGTTGAATGATTTGCTTGAGAAGATAAAAATTGACATTGTGTTGCCGTAAAGACCGATCAGGGCAATCAGAGTCATAAGAATTACATTAGACCATTTGGAGATCAGGTAAAATTGTGCGATTGATAGGCTAGGTGCATTGGTAAAATTGGAAAATGTAAAAAAGTCTGGTATTTGGTTGGAACTGGATGTGGTGTGGTGAAATCTTGTTGCACGAGGCTTCAGAATTCCGCTGTAGATGAAGCTCATTTTAATTCTTGGCAAACAAAAAAAGAAAAAAAATTAAAGAGAACATTTTTTTGTTTGAATTAAAAAATTTTATCTAAAATAATTAATTATTTTTAATCCTTATTTAAATGAATTAATTTTTGCTAATTAAATATTTTGATGTAATTTAAAAAAAGCTTTAAGTTATTAATTTGACTATTATTAAGTTCATGTGATTCGGAAAATCATTTTTTTATTCGATAATCAAATTTTAATTTAACTAATGAAAGTGGATTAGCTTTGGAAGATAAGCTTCCTTTTGGAATAATTATCAAATGTCTTTGCTATTTGTTTTTCAATTATTTTTGCTTGATTTTAAGCTCTGTGAAATCAAGTATCGAGAATATCACACAGTATTTATGTGATATTTGAATGATTTTGAGCTGAATATTGACTTTTTTTATGGTTTTGATAGGCAAATTTTCTCAAGCATTTTTATTTCATTTATTCAAAAAATTGGATTAAATTTTTAATAAAACTGCAAAATTTAATTAAAAAAATTATGACTTTTTTATTAGATATTTTTTTTCTTTTGTTTGCATTTAAGTCAATTGTTTGAATAACAAGCTAGTCGGAATAAAGTTTTTGTGGCTGATGTGCAGATATAAAATAATAATATTTTGAAAAAAAATTATTCCAAATTATGCTATTAATAGAGCATCTGTAAAGAGCTCAAAATAATTTTTTTTCAAGTTAAAATAAAAATAAATCAAAAAAAATGATGACATGTTTCCAAGGTCTAAAGCTTGTTCTTCAGATGAAAAAATAAAGCAACTTTGTTGCGAAAATCTTCGAAAAATGACCGAATTGACTTATGGTTTTTATTTTTATTTCATGGAAATTTTAAACTATAATTTTTCATTTAATTCAGAAATTTTTTGATTTTATTTTTTTGAATAATATGATTTTCAAACGTTTTATTGATTAAAAATTATTGATTTGAGAATTAAATCTAATTGTACAATAATTGTTATTAAAATATAAAGTAAGAATTGTCAGACATATCGTAAATTGCTACAAAAATATAAATTATAAATTATAAACTAGTTATATGATTAAACAAGATAGAGACTAGCTCTCGCGTTTTGGCTGTTGGAATCGTTGCGAAGTTTTCGAAGGAACTTCTGTAAGAAGCTGTTGCGATAAGCAGCCTTGTTTGCTTTTCTTGTTTGGAAAGGGAAGCGTGCGTTCAAGCGAAGGTTGCGTGGTTAACATGACGTGATGGGATGGTTTGGGTCAGCCAGAATTCTATTGAGTGTTTGTTCGCAGACATGGTCTATAAACTCGGCGATTGGGAGGAGTTTGTAAGAGCCTGCAGTCTGATCATCGATTCCCATGATTCGCCATAAACGGGAGTTGAAAGCGTTCATCTCACACTTGGCAGCAGCAGAGGTTGAAGTAAGCATTATGGCACTGTACGTAAAGTGGCTGAGACAATATGCTCAGTATACACAAATGAGCATCGGCGTAGACCAGCCATTGAGTTTAAGCTGCTTGAGCAAGAACTATATGTTTAAAAGCATTTTTTTATTTATTTAATATTGATCAATAAAAAATATTTATCTCTTTTGTTGGGTTAAAAAATATTTGATACAATTGCATACAGATAGATTTTACAAACCTTTTACCCTAAACAGAGACCACATCTTAACTTTTTACATTTTTCATAAGTAAAGCTTGATTTTTTCCATTGTACAACTTGGTTTGAATTTTTTTTTGATAAATCAACCTCAGTGTTTGCTAAGTAGTAGGCTGCATGCTTTTCATATTTTTTCATTATCACTTTCAACAGAGACTTTTGATTAAGTATCATCCGCATTTCTAAAAAGTTGAAGAGCTTGAAGGCAACTTTTTTTCTAGACAACTCAAAAAAATCCATTTTATTAGACGAATAATTTAAATTAAATTGAGTTTAAAATTAAAAGAATTATTGACTTTGTCTCAAGTTTATTATATAAAAAATCTAAACCTATACAATCTTTTTTTTTTTTGAAAATAAAAATGTTTTGTGTCAAAATTTAAATGATTTTAACATTTTTTTAAAATCAAGTTTCATAGCAGTCCCATTTAAAGGTTGATAAAAACTTAAATTTCTTAATAAAATCTCTATTTGTTTTTATTATTGATAAATAATAGAAAAATAACGCGTTACAAAAACAATTACATAATTTTAACAATTCAATTAAATAACGAAGAAAATTTGAAATTCAAATTAAATTTATTATAAAGACTTTTGAGAAAAATCTTTAATTTTTTTAAGAAAATAAAATTGAATATAAAAAAATTCTCTTAAAAAGTTGCAGCAAAGCAAGTTGCTAAAAACTGATTTGTTGCATTAATTAAAGCTCAAACTTAAGCAATTTTAACTCAATTATAAAAAATTCTTTTTTAAAGATAAAAAAAATTAATTTTATTTAATATAGAAAGCTTCTGCTCGTAGAAAAAAATTGAGTAAAAATTTAGGTTCCTTTTTAATCTTGAATTTTAAAATACATAATTAAATTAAGTTTTTCAAGGATTTAAGTGAAATTTTATTTTTTGAAACACTCGAATTTTTAAACTCAAAATTTCTTATATAAAATTTAAAAATTATTGCATTAAATTTCAAATCAAAACAGCTTTTAAATCAAGTAGAATTGTCTAATTAATAAAGGAGATAAATTAAATGATCATTTTTTTTTTAATTTTTGGATTAGTTGTTTTATTAAACGATCAGTACATAAAAATAAAAATGACCAGAAAATAAATAATAAACGATTAGTAAATTAAATATAAAAAATCAGTAAAAAAATAAATAAATGATCAGTAGCAATAATTTTTATTTAATTTCTGATTTTTTTAGGATGTTTATTGTTAAAATCTTGATGTATTTACAAAGTTGTATAAAAATCACAAGTCAAGTGGAAGTCAGGACTTTGACCTGTACAAAAAATTTTAAAAAAACAAGTCAAGATTTTTACTAATTTTAAGAATAGAAATAATATATATATAAAAATTATAAGTATTGAATTTTTTAATTCAGGAAAAAATAAATTATTTGTTTAAATTTCTTTTTCAGTGTAAATATTGAAACATGATTTTTTAAACAATTCTCATAATTTTCATATTCTTTTTGAGTGAATTTATTAATAAAAAACAAAAAAATTTGTGCTTAGAAAAATTTTAGAAATAAATTAAACAAGATAAAAAATATTAAAAAATTTATAAAAATTCATGATATAAAAAAATGTATGACTTTTAATTTTCATATTTTTAAGACAAGTGAAAGTCCTGACTTGTTTTTGACTTGTAAAGTCTGTGTATCTATTAAAATTACTTTTGACATCAAAAATTGGTTGATTAAATTGATAATTAGCTTTAAATCCCCATTTTTTAAAAAAAAGAAACTTCATTATCCACTGATCTTTGCAGGAATTTTTTAATCTCTATTTGGATTTGTGTGTGTACCAAATACAAAAATCGTCTGCGAAAAGCAACATTTATGATTTCTTCTAGCCACTCTATTATACAATTTTGAAGCGAAATTGTTCTAAATCAGGCAAATTCGTCAGGTGGCTTGTCTTTTGTTAATAATCATAATTATTTTTGCTTTTTCCACTGAACAGGTATATAACCAATTTTAATGAAGTTCTAGGATTCAAATAATTTGTGAGAAGAGTAGCGCAAAAATGTTCAAAAAGGGGTTTTTAATGTCCAAATAGTTGAGCAAAAAAAGTTGGTGACTTTTTTACTTAATTAGTGAATAAAATTAATATAAAGTTATGATTTAATTGAATTAGTGTGAAATTTTTCCTTTTAGGTTATTTTTCTTAAGTAAATATTATAATCTAAATATTTATAATTGTTTATTGATTTTATTATTTTATTAAATGAATTAGTTAAAATTTTTTACTTTATTTGTGGTAAATATTATTTGTGCTCTTTTTAAAACCAATTAATTGGCAAGATAAAAAGAGTATCAACAGAGGATAAAAAGATGTCGCATCAAAACAGTAGGTGTCAAAATAAAATAGGCAACTAAAATTAGTGCCGACTATTTAAGAAGTTTTTTTCTTGCCCTATAATTTTTTTAAAATTATCTTTTGTATTTGAAAAAAAATATTTAAAAAAGTTTGTATTGGATTTTTTCTTTTTTTCTACGCTTTTCTTCTTTTAAAAAATGTTTTTTTTTCCTTAAAAACTTAATTTTGGTACGGTGGTGCGGTGGTGGCTTGGGGCTTAGGTGCTCCCCTGCTTTATTGGTTTATCGGGATTTAGTAGAATTATTTATGTTTTTTTTAAACTTTTTTATTTAATAGCTAGTACGAAGATTACAAAAGGATAAAGGTATTATTCTTTCCTTTGAGTTTTATTTTGCTATCGTAAAATTCAGATATAAATTTTGTCAATTTTGTTCCCGTAATGGGCTTTTAGACTAAGAAATTACAAACGTTAATAGGCCTTGAATTGAATTTTTCTAATAGTTGATGAATTTTTTCATATAAGCGGGTAGTTTTTATTTCTGAATTAATAAAAATATTTGTATTAAGCCTAGTTGCTTAAGCTGACAAATAGTGTTCATTGCCCAAAATACTAGATTTTCTTGCTGAAAAAAATGTATCGGTATTTTTTCAATGCAACTTTTTCTTTATTAAAATTTTGCTCTCATAAATCGATTTCTTTATTGATCAAATATAAATATTCATCTTTTAAACTTAAATAAAAGTGATGAACATAGAAATCTAAGGAAAGTTCTTTTTTTCGGTGCAAAATAAACATAATCCGACCATATGAAAATGTCAATTCCCATCTAGGGATGTAACGGGGGGTGATTATTTTCGTTTGAATAGAGGATGAAGAGTGTTCGTCGTCGTTGCATCAACTGCAAATTCTGATGAAAATAGTTTTTATTCTAAACAAATTGCTTTACTCAAAATATATTCAAAAATTGACCATGGGAATTTTCATACAATACAAAATTTAATTCTTTATAAATGAATGAATGGAATGACGTTAAATATGTTTTAAAAGGTGAAAAAAAAATTAAAAAATTTTTTTATATAACAAAAAATGCAAAGAATTATTTGGCATTAAATCGATTATTATTAATTAAATTCTATGCTATTTCAGAATTAAAAATTAAATTTTTTGCTATACTTAATTTTCAATTACTTAAAAAAAAACAGTCTAAACATTTTAGTTATATTTCTTTATAAATCTAAACACCAATTCTAAAATTATTTAAGGAGCGATAAAAAAACTTAACATTTATTTAAAATGAATTAACAAATTTCCAAAAAAATTAGAAAAGAACCCAATAAGAAAAGATCATATAATTAATCTCAAAATGCTGATATTTTTTTGATCATTGATATTTCCTTTGTTAATTAAAATTAATACATATTTTGAACATATTTTTTTTTTTTTTATATCAACTTTTACGTCGCCTTTTGGTGTTATACTTGAATTAAATAAATAAAATAAATTAAAATTAATTTTTATTAATTGAATTTAGTGAAATTTAGTGAATGCTTCTTGATTTTTAACCTTATTTGATAAAGCATAATCACCAAGATAAAAAAACATCTTGTTCTAGAATTTTCTGTGATTCTCCTTTTCTGTTTCCTCTTTTAGAATATTTTCCTGCTCATTTTAAAATATTTTTATCTCTAGAAAGTCCCATTTTTTTATACCGTTAAAGTCCGGTCGGGTCAATTAGACCTGGCAATCATTTTATTGATTTTTTGGCCAAAAATGGTCTTTTTTTTTAATCTTTTAAGCCAAATCTTTAAATTTAAAGAATGATCTGAATTCATTTTTTAACTTAAAATTAATTTCTTTTCTAATTTTTAATATTTTCCCCACAATTTTCCTTATTTACTGTTATGTTTTTTTAATTTATCAATTTTAAATGTAATTGATTAACCGCCTAATGAAAGCTTAAATTTTTCAAATTCAAGACAATTTGTAAAGTTTATATTTGTTTTAAATTTAATAAATAATGGAGGAAGAGTGCAAACCTCATATACAAATCCTTTAACATAGCGATTCGTAAATTTTTTTCCCTATCTTTTTAACATGGAAAAAAAAAAATTTTATTTATAGTATGTTAATAAAAAGATCGCAGATAAACAACCAAATAAAAAATTGAACCTTCTAAAGAACTCCTTTTTATATTTTAAACACTTTCTAAAAGTGCAAAAACATCTTGATTAAAAAATACTCATGTTATGACCAGCAAACTAAACTTTCATTTCCTATTAGCATGATGCAAGACTTAAATATCCTATATGTACTTTTGTATTTCTAAATAAGAACAAAATAAAAATTTTTTTGTTTTTAATTTTTAATTATTTTTATATAATAATTTTCTACAAAATTTCGCTAAATTTTTTACAATGTATCGTGACAAGAGGGTTTAAACGAAGGCTAAAGCTATTCGGAAAAACCATGGGGAAACCCAAAATTATTTAATTAATAAAAAAAAAATAAATAAATAAATAAAAAGAGTTTACTAAAGTTAAATCTTATAATTATAAATTAAAAGCTTAACACCTGCAATTTTTTGAAATCTATGTTAGAAACATCAAAAAGAATATATTCTGATTTTACAATTAACATATATTTAGATATTTTACTTCTATTTTTTTTAAATTTTTATCTTCAAGACCAACTCATTATTTATTTTTGATAGAAAATTTTATTCTAAAATTTACTATCAAAAATAAATCGATTTTGTTTTATTTTTCCTCGTCAAATAAAGAAGGTGATTTGGGTGATGGTGTTCCTAATAAGGCGTTTCCATATCAAGAAAGTATTTGAAATTTGAAATTTAAACTTAAGTAAATCTTAATCGTATTCTTTTGAAATTTATTTTTCATTTTAAAAATTAATTAAAATATGATTGAAAATAATTTATTCGTTTTTCTGTACCGAGGTAATACTCCTTCAAATTAAAAAAAATAATTAATACAAAGTTAAATAGGAAAAAATAAAAATTAAATTTTTTTTGGACTAAAATTACGAATCTGATATCAAAATTGAAAAGTTATGAATAGCCGGAATCTTAAATAAAATTTTTTTGGATATTTTTTTAAAATCCTTCAAAAAAATTATTTTTATTCTTGTCAAAACAATCAACAAGTTTCGCAAATGGATTCTGTCAAAAATATCAACTCATCGAAATTCTGGAAAATTTTATATTTTTATCTTAATATTTTTTGACATTGTTTTGCTGATAATTAAAACAAGACCTCTAAAAATAATTTTATAAATAGAAAATTTTGTTTTTAAGATTCACTTGGTAAAATAAAAATTAACCCTTTAATTATTTATTTTGAAACATTACTAGTTAATTATTAACAGTTAAACATTAATTCTTTGATTTTATTAATTATCCGAGATTTTTTTTGAGTTAGCTATCGTTTGTTTCACTTAAAAGAATTAATAGCTTTTTGATTTTTATTCAAAGATACCATTTCTCATCTTTTAACTAGAAAAAGAATTTCAAAATAATTCTAATTAAATGCAAAATAGACAAAATGATAATTAATTAATTGCCGAAACTTCTTCTGAATTTTTAAAATTCCTTAAATTATTTTTTCACTTTAAAATTCCTATCATCCGTTTTTCACTTAAAATTCCTTGTATCTAATTCATTCAACTATTTTTCTTAATTGCCAAATTACCTCCTACATTCAGCCAAATTCCAAAATTAAATACTTGAAAAAAAATATTTTACAAAATTCATCAACCGAAAAAGTCATTTAAAATTACTCGAAATTCAATTCGTTTTTGAGTTTGTTTAGATCCAAAGAATTTACTCATTAATGTTTGAGGCGGGCCTCAGCAAAAATAAATTCTTCAAAAGCTTTAGATTAAGTAATCAGTGAAAACTTACACCCTAGGTAATCGCCTTTATAATTTGCTCAAGAAACCCGAAATTATTCGGTCATAATTATACAATTTCAAATATATACATAGAGCTTATTAAAAGATTATATTAAATTATAAAAATCAGAATTTATCGTTTGATTTTGTAAAAATAAAAAAAAAAAAAATCTTCTTGTCACATACTGAATAATTAGTCTTTAGGGTTGTGTTTTCTCGCTATCTAAGGACTCGTAGTCACTCAAGTGCTCAGTAAATTTCACTAGAGAAAATAATTTAAAATTATGTAATTCGCATAATTAAAGAGATAGTTTAGATTTAAAATATAATTTATTCTCCGAATCGACTTCGAGATTTCAATGACCTTAAGTTTTAATTAAAAAAGTCTTTTTTAAATATTTTATCAAATTTTAAAGTGTTTTTCGAAAAGGTTTTATTCTGTTTGAATTTCTTTTCTAAAAATTATTTAAAAGGTTATTTAAAGATGAGCTTAAAGTGTTCGAGAATTAAACAAAAATTAAGAAAAGTTTATATTGGGTAAAAGTAAGCCAGTAAATGTTAAAAAAAACTCATTAAAATTATTCTTAAAATATAGAAACTTTTAAAGAAAATTTTGTCGACTGACAAAAAAAAAGTATTTACAGTCAGAATTAGTAGAATATGAAGAGTTTTTAAAAATTCAATAATGATGCATTTTTTTTTTTTGATTAACATAACTCAAATCTAGAACAAAAAAAATTGTGAAAAAAATTTTAAAGATTAAATGATTTTTTTTGGAGTCAGAGCGAATTTTTTAAATAATCATTGTGATTTTCTTAGACTTAAAGGTTTAAATTGTGGTAAAAAGTCTATAGAATATTTTTCTTATCACTTTGGTCTTTTAAATGATGATTAAAAAAAAAATTATAAGAAATTATTCAACTTGATTGAGAAAAGATTGTTTTTAGTTTAAGTGTCAATATATTTTTTTTATTCAAGTTTAGATTTTTTCATCAAAATAAGAAAAGAAATTAAATTTTTAAAAGGTTTCCAATTTTAAATTTTGGTTATATATTTTAATTTTTTTCAGACATAGAATTTAAAAATAAAACTATACCTCTTTTACTTGATTATTCCCAGTTATCTATAATTATTGAATATTTGTAATCTATTCGGTGAAGAAATACTTGAAAAATGTTCTATTTATTATTCGAGAATAAAATGACTTAAGATACAGTAACTCAAAATTAATAAAATTTTTTAATTAAGTGATGTAATCAAATGTAATCAAGTATTAGAAATAATTTAATTATGAGAAGAGCCATGTATTATTTTGATTATTCAATGGATTTTAGTGACGAGCGGCATGTAGAACATTTTAAAGCATTTTTACTGTTGTTTGAAAAATATTTTCTAAAAATTGAAGCAAAGAAAAATTAAAATGTCAGGAAAAATTGAAGTTAATAATCAAAATTTAATGATCATTCTAGAATTTTTTTTTAAAAAGATTTCCAAGAATCTTATATCTGTAAAATTTATTGCTGAAGCATTTTTTTTATTGAAAAAATTCAAAATTATTGAATTTTATAGATTCTTAATAAATGGTCAAACATAATCTTTTTATCAAAAAAAATATTAAAATCTTCTTTAGCCATAGGTTTTAAGCATAATCACAATATTTTGATCATAAAATTCAATTTGCCGAAATCAATTATTAATTTTTAACAGTTAATAAATATAAAATTTTTTCAGATAGAAGATTCTGATTATTTTTGCAGATTTCGTGAACAGCTGCAAAAGCTGTTAATTTTTTTTGAATGACGACATAACAGGTCCAAAATTTCAGAATTTTATCTTAAGTTTTTTAAAAGTCTTAAATTAAAAATGACTGGAATAAATTATTTTAGAGAAAATTAAATCAACTCTTAAAAAATTTTTTTATCATAAAATAGATCTCACAATCTGAAATTTTTGCATATAATAGACACATTTTAAAAAAGTTTGAAAAAAGTTTTTTTTTGGCTCTTTCTTTTTAGATTCGCAAACAGGTTCATTCGCTCAATTAAAATAAGCAAAGGGAATTTTTTAAATTTAAAAAAATTAACACCCTCAAAATGTCACGCTTAATTGAAAAATTCATTTTTTAGAATTATTTTAAATTTTCATCAATTTCACAAAAAAATTTCATCGAAACTCTACAAATTTTTAAGGTTCTATTAAATTAATATAATTTCTTTGTCAAATTGGTATTGAGGATAAAAGTGATCAATTAAACATAAGCCATAAAAATTTTTAAATCTATTTGATCACTTTCTTTTAATCAGATATTTAACTTCAATTTTCCTGTTTTTTTCAATGAAGAAAAAATGTTTAATAAACGAAGTTTTTTTATGAAAAAAAAAAATTGAATTTTTATACAAATCATTCATTCTAGTTTCAAAATAAAGATGTCAATTTTAATTATAACTTAAGAAAAAAAATAAATTTCAGGTAAGATATCATATTTAATACAAAATGAATTTATTAAATGAACAAGAAAATAGAAAAACAGATTTAAGTTAATCAGATAATTATTTGTTTAAATTAAGCAAATATTTTTTGTTGTTTTAAGCAAAAAAAAAATTTAAAAAATACTATTTAGCTACTGTTTTGGGTAAAAGATGAATATTAGTTTTGCTGTTAGCAGTCGTGAATATTCTCTTTAATGTGGACAAGCGATCGCATCAAGAAAGATAATTCATTTAAATTTTTATTTTTAAATTTTTAAAAAAAGTTACTAAGTGATTTTTGAACATAGAGTTTTGAATTTTTTAGACTTAGATTAATATTTGGAGTGCGATCCGTATAGAAATCAAAGATCATCAAAATAAACTATTAATCAAAATGGAATTTTTTAAAAAAAAGTGTATCGATAACAATTTTAGATTGATTTGAGTTATTGAACCATTGTTCAAATTTACTGATTAAATATCACATTTTTTATTTTATTTTTGAATAATTTAAGATGGCTCCATCCGAAAACTTACCGTGGACCCTTATCAGATTAAGATTTTAGAAAGAAAGGATGAATAAATTATTTAATTTAAATTAAAAAAAAACATTTGGAATGCCTTGTTTTGTACAATTTATGTCATATTTAAATTTAAGTTTTTGTATCATACAAAAACTTAAATTTAAATATTAAATATTAAATTTAAATAATTCGTATTTTGAATGGAAAATAATTTACTTTTTTTTTGTATTTTGGAGTTTTTGTGGATTTTCTTAATTATAAAGACAAGTTTTTTTGTGACAAAGCAAAGACCAAATATTGATAAGATATATTCAGTTTTTGATTATTAAAAAGCTAAATTTTGGTCAATAGAACCTTCGAAGGTTTTTCTGGTAGTCCGGTTTTTCCATTTTTTAATTGTAGTAAAAGAGAATTTAAAAAAATATTTAAATGTCGAGTCTGAAAACTCAATGGACACTCAATGGCGCGTGCTAATTCTTTAGCTAAAATTACTGATTTTTCATCAATTTTCCTGGATTAATATAAAAATGGTATAAAGATAAATTTTAGAAAAATTTATTTTTAATTCGACTTTTTAATTTTTATCCACATATTGTTATAGAAAAAAAAAAATTTCTAATTTTACAAATGTCCTTCTCTGGTTCAAAAAATTGCTCAAAATCAAGTTAAACGTCCAAATGCAGATTTTTAGTTTTTTTTTTAAATTAAAATTATGTTTAATGTTTAATTGCGATTTAGAAAAATTAATAAAATTTATGTCAGTTATGCAAATTTAGAAAAAAATTTTTCTTTAGTAATTTAGTTAAAAAATAATAAATCGCCGTTCTGATCTTTTTTGATTTATACTTTTGTTTTAAGACCAAATGGGATTCCTAAAAATAGTTCGATAAAAAATTTTGGTCCATTGACTTAAATCTAATCTTTAATCTTTTTGATAAGTTTTTTTTTTTAAGTCGAGTGTGATAAATTTTGAATTTATAGTTTTACTTATACTGATCATTAAATGAAATTTAAAAACTTAGTAAAAAATTTAATTTTTTATTTATTTATTTAAAAAATAATTTAGGTAGAACACCATCAGGGCTGCTCCGAACGGCTTGCGCCTTCTTTTAAGCCCCGTGTTTTAATAATATGTGAAAAAAAAATAAAAAAATTGTTAAAAAATTAAAGTTGCATTTGTAAATTAAGAAGTTTGTTCTAATAATAAAGAATAATAATAAATAATAAAGGAATTTTAGGTTTGTTTTTTTTTTTTTTTTTTATGTAAAATTTTAGTTATGAAAAAGAAATAAAAAAAAAGGGGTCTAAAAACATACATAAAAGTTAATTAGTCACATTAGTTAATTAGTAAAAAATTTAACATTTTCATTTGAATTTTGTCTGTATTTCAATTAAATGATATAAAATATCTTATTTATTTTGAACATTTTTTGATTAATTGAAAAATCTTTGAATGTTTTAAATTATTAAATTTATTTTATATAAATTCCCTTTTTGAAAGTGTAAAATAATGGAATTAAAAAAAACGAATATTTCTGCTTTTATATTTCTATTTTTCTCAGATTAATGACGTTTCACAAACATAGAATAATAAAAAAAAACCTAATATTATGCTTGTTCGAATTTAATTTTGAATTTTTTTAATAAGATTACTAAGATTTCAAATTTCCATCATCAACCCTTTAGTGTAACATACTCTTTTGTAATTTATCTAGAATTTTCTTGGGATTTGAACCTGGAGTCTAGATTATTAAATTGAATGGCTTCCTGGATCATGAACAATTTTAGGTAACTCACTAAAGTAGATCATATATAGTCGATCTCATCGATAAAAAAAATCGATGAGTCATAGCTACATTAAATTAATCCGCAATTTTTGCCATACACATTCATATTTTGATTGAGGTACAAAATTCCCAGTAGAGTTAAGTTGGGAGCAATTATTGGAATCAGAGCAATTTGGTTCAGATAAAACATTACAGCTTTTTCAAAATGATTACTGGTGTGAAAAATTTTTTTTACAATAATTAACAAATTTTGTTTAATTTAAAATATTCTAAAATTTCGATAAGTTATCATATATTAATCACTATTTTTAGTTGATTTTCTTCAGGTAAAAATTGCTCTCAATTTGACCCTCACATATTGAATGAAATTTTTGAAAAATATTTTTAGATCGGACGTAATGATTTGCAAAATAAAGTTAATAATCAAAAATGATTATTAAAGAAAGATTGGTAATTATTTTTAATGATCGAAATATTAAAATCTACAAAGTTTTTTAAAAAATTAATTACTTAAGTTTAGTTTTTATTTTAATCTTAGTGTATATAAAATAAATATAAATAAAAAATAAAAATTAACTGAGATGACAATTTAAAGAATAGATTAAATCTTTAACACAAAGCATTTTATTTTTATTATTTAATTTAATTAAAATATATTTAAAAAAAAAAAATTTTCAAAAAGGCGTCAATTATAAAACGTGGTAAAAATTCATTAAATTATTTTCAAATTTTTATTTTTTTAATACGAGTTTGTAACTGAATTATTCACAAATATAAAAAATACTTTATATTTTACTATTCATTTTACATGATATCTAAATTTTTGAATTTTTTGATCTTTTTTTAAAGAAAGATTTTGCCTTTTCTAAATAAAATAATGTTCATTTTTTCTTCACCATTAAGTAATGAAGCTTATTATTTTATTTCCTAGACCAAAATTTTCAACTTACTAGAAAAACGGATCATAATTAAGAAACTTTAATTTTTTTGAAATCTTAATCATTGAATTATAGGAATCAGTCTTGGCAATACTTATAAAAAATACAACAAGTCGAAAATGTCCCATGTTGATTTAAAAAGAATTAAAAAAATTTCATATTTTCACAAAGAGAAGATTCATTCTATATTCCATTAATGCAATTAATCTTTTCAGAGCCTGAAAGCTCAGAGAATTGACTCGCTTCCATAAAATTGACAAGAAAATTTCAATTAATAATGGATTTATTTTTTTTTAACTAAAGTTTCCCAATTTAAACACCAAAATTTTATCTTTTTTATCTTTAATCTCGAATAAATCAATAAATCGATTATAGAATATTAGAAAAAGTTTTATTTTCTGAAAATTTTAGTTAAATTTTTTCAGACATTTTACAATTTCATATTTTTCCTTAGGTATTGGGTAACATTTTCAACGTGGCCTAAGTTTAGAGAAAAAATATATAATGGATATTTGAAAAAGAAGACGCTTGAGTATTTTGTTGTTAATATTATATTGACCTGTGGCGTATATCATAATAATTAAATATCATATAATTTAATTAAAAAAGTGAATGAAAAATAGGTATGTTTGCTAACCTTTTATAGAGTAAAAATTTAAATGCTTAGTAAAACAGAGCTTTTGAATTGCTTAAAAAAAGGAATTTTTCAAAAAATTTTTTTTATTCTTAAGACTTGATAGTCTTGCTTTTTTCAATCATATAAATACAATTGTGATATTAACTAGGTTTTAGTCCGTATAAAATATTGTTTCTATTTTTAAATGCTTTCTTTTTTAAGACGGAACTTTCAAATCTTTGTTCAATCTTCATCTTCAAATCTAGATTTAACTAGTAAAATTTTTAAAAAAATATATTGATGCTATATTAGCATTTTTTTTAAATTTTTCCTATTATTTGAATCAAGGTTGGTCAAAAGTCAAATTTTAAAAACAGAATCAGAAAAATTCAAAGTCAGATTTTTATTTTAAAATTTTTTTATTTCAAGTCAAGTCAAAACTTTGACTTTTGACCTACTCTGATTTGAATGATTTTATTGATACAAATTTCCTTTTTGAAAGTTTAAAAATTGGAATTAAAAAAAAACAAAAGTTCTGCTTTTATGTTTCTATTTATTCAGATTAATCACATTTCACAAACATAGAATAATATTAAAAACCTAATATGGCAAAATGAAAATAATTTTACATTTTTAAATTTTCATATTTTAAGATTTTTTATTCTTTATTTCAGAAAATAAAAAAAAAATTTAAAAAATATTTAGTTACTGAAATTAAAAATAAAAATTTTATGAAAAATTGCACAAAAAATCTTAAAATATGAAAATGTAAAAATTTTCTTCATTTTGCCCCTAACATTATGTTTGTTCGAATTCAATGATATGTCACTAGAAAATACCATTAGTGAGAACCTCATGAGCAATCTGTATTAATAAGTTTAAAGAAAAGAAAGCAAATTTTAAAGTTCATTTTTCATACTTGAATATAATATCATCCCGTAATACTTATTATTTTTCTATTAAGTTTTTAATTTAAATAAATAAATTTTATGAAAAATATTTTTTTAGGAAAATTTAAATTGTTTCTGTAGAAAAAGCTTTTTAAACTGTAGACTTTTAATTTTTATTTTTTGATTTTTGAAGATAAATAAATTTTTTTAATGTAAGTCCATTAAAATTAACAATTCTTTTATTTTAATTTTTTTTACCATTTTTTTGAAATAATCTTAAACAGTTTTTATGTGCATATAAACTTTTTTTATTTAATTGACCCATTCTAAAAATATGAATTGAATTTGATTTAAAAAAAAATTTTAAATAAAAAATTAGATGATATATTTTCTAGTAAACAGATGTGATAGCAAAAAAAACGGAGATTTCATTTTCTTTTAAACGCTTGACTTTTAATAAATAGCATTCAGGATATGAACGTAAATCTACTGTAGTTGTAATACTTTTTTTTAGAATAAAAAGATTCATTAAGTCAGTTAACTTTTTTTTCAATAGATTAATAAATATAAAAATAATTTTTTGGAACTCTTATTTGAGAAAAATATTTACTATCTATTAGATAATATCTATAGTCCTAAATTTTATTAAAGATAGAACTAAATAACAGAGTTTTTAAGTTGAAAACAGCTAAACTATTTTTGAGAAAAATATTTTTATTAATTCAGAGATTAAAAAATAAATGAAAAAATTTTTAAAATGCTTTAAAAATTAATCTTAATATTTTAAAACCTGCGATTAAAGAATTGATTACAAACTTGGCCTATCTTGATCACATCATTGGTATTTATTCAATCCAACTTTTTTTAATCTGAGGCATGTAGTTTTTCAATCGAAATTAATATTTCCTCAGTCTCCTCTAAAACATATAACATTTAAATAAATTTTTTTTTATAAGTTGACATCTAAACTAAAAAAATTTAAATTTAATATTTGACTTTTCTTAAAACTTTTTTTATTTTGAAGAAAAATGAGCAAAAATAAACTAGGAATTTAAAAAAAGAAATTTTTTAAAAATTCTTTTAACTTTTTGGATTTTTTTTTTCAATATTTTAATTTATTTATAAATTTTTAATTAAAATATCAATATTTTTTCCATGAAATTTAATCCTGACAATTTTTTTTCTGTCGAAAAATTCGTTTAAAAAAGTTTCAGTTACTTTTACTTAGCTAAAATAAAAATTTTAAACTAAATGATAAATTAAGTAAACATTTTTATCATCAATCCAATATTTCGAATTTGTTAAAAATTGAACTCTAAATTAAATTTCCGTTTATTTTATTAGCATAAAAAAACAAAGTTACGTCAGACAATATATTTAAATAATTTTCCCATAAAAACTTAAGTTTAGTTCACATTTTTGTTTGATTTTAATAGAAAAAAATTTACACTTACGTTTAGGATTAAGTTGGAATTCAATTTTTTAATTAGATACCAAAAGATAAAAGATAAAATGGAACAAACTTGTTGAGAAATTTGGATGTTAATTGAGAAAATTTTTACACTATTTCGAAAACAGATGCCAAATTTAAATATTTATTCTGTATTAAATTAAAATTGTTGCGTAAAATATGAACACAAAAATATTTAGTATAAAAATGTGCGATTAAAATAAAACAAAAAAAAACTTTTTTCTTTATGAATTTTAGCAGTGTAATATGATAAGTTAAATTCTAAAACTAGGTTTCCATATTCAATATATTTAAATAATTAATCTCTGATCGATTCTTAGATTTCAAATTCATTTATAGAAATAATAAACAAAAGCCAAAACCTAATTTCATAAATAATCACATTAAGGCTTTGAGTGCAAAAATTTTAAATTAATTTTAGAAACCTAGAGATATAATTTACAGGGATAATTTATTGATAAAATAAAGAGTTAGTTCTTAAAAGATCAAAAGCTTAAATTAAATTAGTAATAAATTTTGAAAATAATTTACACTTCATTATTTTTTTCTTTTAGATTTGTATTGTACCTTGGAGAAGTTTAACAATTATGAAGCTAATTTATTCTAAAAAAAAAAACACACTAAAATTTAATTGCTATTCCTTGACGTCATTAAGTAGTGTAAGGGAAAAAACAAATTTTTGTATCAAGCGCTTGCTTATCGTAAAATTTAATAGAATTCAAATAATTAATTTTTAATTTGCTAAATCTTTAAAAAACCTCTTATTGACACTGAAGTAAATATAGTAAGACATTGTGTCTCTTAACACAAAATGGAATCAAAAATAATTAATTAAAGTAGGTAATTTTTTCTAGTTATTTTCACTCTCAAAAAATTGTAAGATGTTTCTAAGACAAATCTTTTAAATTACTCTTATGTATCTTTTTTATGCTATTTTTTTAACTTTTTTTTATTTAGAGTCAAATAACTAAGGATGAAATTTGAGAAAAAATTTTTACATTAAATAACTGTTCTTTTTTTATTCAATTTCTTTAATAATTTTTACAAATTCAAATTTGCTTCCACATTTTATTTTGTTTTATTAAAAAGATTTTGATAATTTTAATTTAGACGAATAAAAAATCAAATTTTATTTTTGCTAATTTTGGTAGAGTTCATTTAAATTTTTTTTATCCATAGTAATCTGAAGTGAACGTTGACCACAGCATACCGTCCTTAAGTAATTGAGATAAAGTATTGATTAGTGAAATTTTCTTTAAGTTTTGACAAAATTTCGGCCATACCAATAATTTGATTAAGTTGTCACAAAAAATGTGATCAAAATTTAAATTAAGATAGGAGTTTTATTTTGTGATCAAAAAATTTTTAATCAGTCTTAAGAAAATTTCTCCACAAATTAACCACAAATGGTTTTTCAATTGAATTGGTTTTCAAATAATTAGAATTATTCAATGAATATCTCACGATTGATGTTTAAGAAAATTAATAAAAACGAAAAAAATAAAACATTTTTCTAAGTGCATAATAAATATCAATATTTTTTTGTTTACTTTTAACTCAAAAAAACGACTAAAAGTTAATTTGTTAATTTATTTATTTATTTAAAAAATAATTTAGGCGAAGCCTTGGCCGATTGGAATGGAGATTTAGTCCTTCCTTTCAGCCACATGATTGATTTTTGATACCACATAATGCAAAAAAAATAATAAAATTTTTTCAAAAAAGTTAAATTAGTTTGTTTAGTTTTTAAATTTTCCTATTAAATTTAAAAAAATAAATTTACATAAAAGGAGTTAAAAACTCATTATGTAAAATTTAAGTAAAAAAAAAAAGTTAATTATACTTTGTAAATACAAATTGGGTTCTTTTAAATGATTTAATACAATCAATGATCAAACATTTAAAGTCTTTGCTTAATTGCAATCATTTATTATTCAATTTTAAATATTAATTTCTTTAAAAATCAATTAATTTTACGATGAATTCGATATATTTGTATATGTACAAATATATATAATAAAAACTAAAATTAGACTTTCAATTTTTAAATGCAAAAAAATAAATTATGCAGTTTTTTTTTGCATGTACTTTTATTTAAAATTTTTTCTTATTTTTATAAGAAAAAATTATTTTAAATCTTTGAATTAAATTATTTTTTTTCATCCCCTAATATGGGGTTATTTTTGAAATAAAAAATAATTATATTATATATTTTGAACAAGGCATAATTACATTATTATTATTTATTTCATATTGCGCCAATTCTGGCATAAAAATTAAAAATGTAAGACAGAAAATAATGATACAATTTTGTAAATAAAAATGAAATGTAGATTATTTTGAAATGTAGTTAAATTTGTAATTATTATAACATGTTAAGATCTAACAGAGTTATTTCATATATTTGTTTCAATTAATACCCTAAAGGTCATTTAAAGTTGAAAAAAATAAATCATAAAATAAAAAAATGAGAGAAGTGTTTAAATTGTCTTAATAAATATATTTTAATTAAACACGTCTATTTGTTTTGGTAGACAAACGGAAACAATAACATCTAAAACTTTTTTTTAATTAATTAATTTTATTAAATTGATGATTACTTAAAGTTTGAAAATAATTGAGATTTTTTTTAGATTCTTTTAAAATGTTCCAGTTTATTTTGATTCTTCATTTAATTCTGTTTTTTGGTTTTTGAAATTACTGACGTCATGTGACAAATTTAAACTTATATTGCTCATGTTTCCATATATACAAAGGAGTTTTAATTAAAAAAAAATGTATTTTTTCTTTTTCCTTTTTAATTAATAAAATTATTTTAAGATTTCGAATCAAAAAATTAATAATGGCAAAAAACCACACAAATTAGATTATTGATATCTAGTCCATCAATTTCATGGAATTCTTTGCAAAAATCTTTAAAATTTACACCAGTTTGTTATTTAAATTTTTTTTTGGAAACTAAATGTTGAATCATTTGCAAAAATTTTGAATTAAAAAAAAAATTTAAATTATTCAAAAACATAATAAAAAGTGGTGGTCAAAAAAATATCCTTATCAAAAGTTTTTTTAATAATGCCAAATTATTTGAGCAGATTTTTTCGGTTAACATTTAATTGATTAGATTTGAGTACTTTTTCTGATAAGTTTATTTAAAAACATTTTGATCTGATGTCTGTGGCGTTCAATATGATAGTTTCATTTTTTCAATTTATTGTTTATTTTTTATCTGATACAAACTCCTTCAGATTTAAACTAAAATAATATTCAAAGATAAAAATTATTTATTAAAATTTTGGTAATGAAAATGAAAAAATTTCATATTTTAAAAATCAGTTAAAACTTTTTGAAAATTTAAGAGACCTGGATAAAAAAGCTTTACGTTGCATTTTTTTAATTATTCTATTATAATCAAAATTTTAATAATTTTGTACTTTTTTATTCGAGATAAGTGAATTTTTTTTATGTTATTCATATTCTTTTTAAAAAAATTTGATGCCAAATAATTAACAATCAAATTTTTTGAATTATTTAAGATATCTGACCTTTTGTACTCTTTCATTATGACACCATTCTTCAGAGCTGAACTGTGCTGGTTTGAAGATAGACGATTAAATAGTGTTAAATGGAATTCGGTCTAGCTGTGAAGATAAGATCGCGTTAAGATGCTTAACAAGTTTGGACGAAACTTAAAGTAACAAAGATAAGATAAACGATAAAAAAATTAACAAATAAAAGATAAAATTTTGGCTTTTATATCTGTCAAAATTTAATTTCGACCAGGTCCAGCCAATCTACTAGATAAAAAATAAATATTTCGGGCTAATTGTTGGCCTCCAAAATGTTCATGTTGTTTATTTGCCTTAAAAAATGTTCAATACTCTGCCGAAACATGTGCCAAAAACTTCCAATCCATCTGATACATTCTAATATTAACCTAGAATAAAAATTAATTTTATTAGATTACAGGCCACATAATTCTAAATGTAAAATAAAGATTATATCAAGTTTTATTTTTACATTCGTAAAACAGGGGGAATATACCAAGGTAAATAACCATCATTTTATTATTTTGTTAAATGAATTAAATTTTTTGTCTATGATTACATTCGTAGTTTTTGAGACAATATTTGATGGAGCATATAATTTATGATACAAATGTCCATGATTTGTTATAAATGTATTTTAGATTTTTAAAAAATATATAACTCTTTAAATAATGAATACTTTTAAGTTATTTTAAATTTAAATCAACATCAGGTAAATCAACAAAATCAAAAATATTACCATCTAAAACATAATCAGGGACTCATAATTTTTACCCAACTGTGAAACTTAACGTAGAAGAAGAACTAACTTAATTTTCTACAATTGAATGAAATAGGGAGGTAAATTAATTTTTATAGTTTGTATTTTTTTTTTCCAAATGGTAACTACATTATTCGTTTTTAAAAATTTAGAATATTTTAGAGAATAATTTCTAATATTAGATTTTAATTGTGGTGTTAAATTAATTAATTTAAAAGAGAAAAAAACTTAGTAGATTTACAAAATGAAGATTTAAATTAGATAAGGTAAATAAAAAAATTAAGGTTTTTTGTTAATGCTTTTTGTTATATTGTCTTGTAAATCAAAATACGATAAGAGTGAAGTCTATTTAGAAACATGTTTTTTTTTATATTAAAATTTGTATAAATTTTAAAGGTTCGTATGGTAGGATCAAAAAAAAAAATATGAACAAGTTTAAATTATTTTAGCTTTTAATTTCTTAATTTTTATTTTTCCAAAAAAAATATAAAAATTTGCTTTGATATAAAATATTTAAACTCTTTAAGGACATGTGTGTGATTTATTGACAAAAGGTGTTTGAGATAAATATTCCAATATTTCTTTGAAAAAAATTATGAAATAATTTTTTTTTTCAAATTTTAAAATGATCGATTTTTTAATCGGTCAAAAATTAGGCTCAAATATATGAGCAAAAGATAAGCATGAACTATCAAAAATATGCTCTGAAATCGTTTAAGAAAACAAGAGTTATTAAAAATCTAGAAAATACCTCGTAAAATGAAAATAGTAAATAATAATTACAAAAAAAAGTTTCATAAAAAAATAAATTTATAGAGAATTTGCAATGTTTTTTGATAAAAATCGATTAAAAATGTAAAGCAATTTTTATTTAAACTTAATTGAAAAAAAAAACAATTATTAAAGGAAGTTTTAATTCATAAAAAATTAATTTTTTAACTTATTAAAATATTTACATTTAAGTACAATGCAAATTAATCAAAAACTTGTATTGTGGATTTCAACAGCTGGCCAAAAAAACAGCCTCTAAGTCTTTCATAAGTAAAAAAGTTAGCTCATAAAATAACTTTTTTTTAACTCTTTTTATGTTTATTTAAAGTATAAAAAAAACATTTTTGAAATGTAACTTTTATAGTGTCAATTAAGATTGAAAATTCTTAAAAATATTTAGAGAACTTTTTTTTATTTATCAAGTTTCAGGGTTATTTAAAAGGCTGGTGCCACTGTCTATTATTATTATTTATTGAGACACCTCCAATTTGGAGCAATTTTATAAAAAAAGAAGATATAAAAAATTAAGTATTTAAATTATTCGTATAAAAAATAAAATTCAATATAAATAACTGAGTATAAAAATATATATAAATTAACCTAAGTTAAGATAAAAATAAAGACTATTTGGTATCATCTTCATTGCGGTTAATTACAAGCTTTTTAAGATCTGTCTATAAAAACCGGTGAATTCTTCAATTCAGAACTGTTTTAAAGTCCCAAAATAAAGTCCAATGATTGAAGAAAAAATCCGGATTTTTAAATTAAAAAAAAAGTCCCGACTTGAACTAGACTTGGGACTTTTAAGCAACTCTGGTTCAATTAAAATTTAGTAAACTTTTGAAAAAATCAATATAAAATTATCTATAAAACTAATTAAAAAAAATTTAACAATTAAAACTTCAACATTTTAAATTAATTTTATAGGAAAAAATTTTTTTACAGTCAATCTTCATTTTAGTGGTAAAAAAAAATTAAATTTTTACTTTATGTGTCATTTTTAAGATGTCAAATAAAAGTGGTGATTTGATGAAAAAAAAATCAAAAATTTTAAAATTTTATTTTAGACTCAAAAAATTATTTTTGGTTGTCAAAAACAAACTTAAATTGCTAAGCCACTGTAAACTTGAGTTAAATTAAAACTGCAACTTAAACAAATAAACTGTTGATTGCACACGGATGCATTTGTTTGGTGGTCCAAGTGGCAGACAATTTATTAGACAGGGCGCCGGTCCGTTCGGCCAGCTTAGAGACCGGTACTTTGAGAGCATAAATTATGCTAGGAAAAACCATGGGTCCAGCTTGAATAGACGAGATAGGCATCTTGAATAGAGCAATCGCGCATTAATTAGCATAATTCTATGCTTTGATCGCTTCTCTACTTAACATTTTAATAGTTAATAATAATAATTATTAAAGGAGAAAAAGAGAAATTTTTTCGAAGAGTAGTTTGTATTAAAAATTTATTTATTAGTTTGTTTTTTTGTTTATCTAGATTAAATGATTTAATACTGAGGACTAGTCAGAGAAGAAAAAAACGAGCCCTTGGGCAACAATGTTCCATGATACTTGAACGAATTCTCCTAACTTTTGTCCATTTTAAATGAATCAATCAAACGAACTGCAATCAATCAACAACAATTACTTGACTTGTCCAAATTTTAACCACAGCCTGCCAAGCCTAGCTATAATGTCAAATCCAAACTCGGATGAACAGCCGCAGATTGTGCTGCCGGCGAGCTCGGCGGCCTGCACTCAGCTGAGCGACGCGAACAAAGCGTTCGACGACGTTGTCTTCGACATTCTCAAAGTGGGTCCGGACGAAATTGCTGTAAGCTGAGGAATTTTTTTGTTCACTGCCTTCTAAATTGTGTTTCACAGGGACAGTTGACGCTGATAGACCTGCCTTTGTTCAAGGCCATAGAGCCCGACGAGCTCATATCGTGCAAGTGGATGTCCAGGGAAAAGCTAATCAAGGCGCCCAATATTGTCCAATTCACCAGGAGGTTCAATCAAGTGAGAATATTTGCTTCTATTTGTTGGTCACGTGATCTGGGTTTTGTTAAAAATTAAGAGCAATTTTGGTCAGGGTTGTTTTTGAAGGAAATGGTCAGTTAAAAAGATAAAAATTTTGCAAGAAATTTTAAAGCATTGAGAAAGTCTATTGATAGATCGGGTTTTTTTCGATCAGTAAATTTTTTTTTTAATAAAGGAAAATTTTTTCAAGGAATTATTACATTAGGAAAAAAATTATTTTTTTTTTTCTATTTTTCGATTTGCTTTTAAAATGGGGAAATATTTTGGTCAAGGGTTTTTTAAAAATTAAAAATTTTTTTTGTTCAAAAAAAGGAAAATTTTAAGCAGTTGAACGATTTAGTTAATGATTAAAAATTGAAATTTTCGAATTTTTGATTTGGTTTTGTTTTTAAAATAAGGGCAAAAAGTTAGATGGATTTTTTTTGAAAAAAGACTCATTAAATTTTATTTTTCTAAGGGAAAATTTTTTCAAGGAATTATTTATATAGAAAAAAAATTTTTTTTCTATTATATGATGTGGTTTGCTTTTAAAATGGGAAACATTTTGGTCAAGGGTTTTTTAAAAGTTGAAAAATTTTTTTTTTCAAAAAAGGAAAATTTTAAGCAGTTAATGATAAAAAATTTATGTTTAAATTTTAAAAAATTAAAACATTGGGTAAATAAATTTTTTTTCGAATTTTTGATCTAGTTTTCTTTTTAAAATAAGGGCAAAAAGTGAGACGGATTTTTTTTGAAAAAAGGCTCATTAAATTTTATTTTCCTAAAGACAAATTTTTTCAAGGAATTATTTATATAGAAAAAAAAATTTTATTATATGATGGTTTTTTTTAAATAGGGGAAGCATTTTGGTGAAGAGTTTTTGAAATTTAAAATTTTTTTTTCACATAAAGTTGAGAATTTAAGGAACTGAAGGATTTAGTTAATGATAAAATATTTATATTTATTAATGAAACTGTTTTTTCTAGAAGAAAAAAATTTAAAGAATTAAAACATTGAGTAAATAAAATTTTTTTCCAATTTTTGATCTTTCTTTTTAAATTAAAGGCAAAAATTGAGAATAATTTTTTTTTAAAAAAGACAATTTTTCAAGGAATTTTACCTTAGGTGATTGTAAAAATTTAAAAACTAAATTTTAATTATTAAAAATAATTTAGAACGCTGGATTTTTTATTAATGCTATATTTTTTTTGACTTAAAAGGATTAGTAGTTTTACAAAATTAATAAAATCTTTAAATTTTTTTTCCTTAAATTAAAATAAATTAAAGGGCAAAAAATTTAGGAAAATTTTTTTTTGGTTCAATGAGCATCAGCAATAGTTAGATGTGGTCAATGGTTTATTTTTGACCCTTAAAAGACTGGTGGCTTTATAAAATTTTTATTAGGTTTAAGACTAATCAATCAAAAAGACGAAATTTAAATATTATATTGGTGGTTTTTAAATTCTAAAAAATATTATGTAATTTTTTTTTTATTTTCTTTTGGTCTTCAAGACAAGTCAAAGTTTTACTTTTAAAAAAGCAAATATCAAATTTTCTTATTTTTTTCCGTTTTTTTGACAAAATTTTAATTTAGGAAGATTGAAAGTAAAAAAAAAAATATTAAAATTTGATAGTTTATCTAATTTTAAAAAATGAATAAAAAAAATATTTAATTCTTTTTTCTATTATTCGGTTTGATTTTTTTTTGAATAAAAAGGTTGATTGAATTTTTTTTTATTGAACAATCGAAATTTTTTACGGAAGTAAAACATAAGGTAATTCTTTGGACTTTATGTTTTCTTTTTGAAGGGCAAACTTTTGGTATACAGTTTTTGAAATAAAAATTCTTTTTTAAATTAAAAAAGTTAAAATAATTTTAGAATTGAGTAAATCATAAAACAATTTTTTATCTTTTTATTGATCTAGATTTTCTTTTTACATAAAAGGTCATTTGAATTTTTTTTCTAAAGCAGAAATTTTTAAGGAACCATCACAAAAGCTAAATAATTGATCTGGTTCTTTGTTTAAAATAAAAGAGCGAAATTTTGGTTAAGGGTTTTTTGGAATAAAAAAGTTATTTTAATTTTTTTTCTGTATTTCAAAAGGAATTTTTTTCAAGGAATTAAAACATCATGTAAATGAAATGATTGTATTTTTTAGATTTTTTTTGTATCCTTCAATTAATTAAGATTTTAAAAAAAGGCCAAAATTTTAAATGAATCAATATATTGAATTAATGATAACTATTATATTCTATCTATTAATTAATATGTTTTTTTTTTTTAAATTTGAAATTTTTACCGAATTTTAGCATTGAGTAAATGAAAATATTTTTTTGTCCCATTAATTAATCGAGGTTTTTCTTTTTGGATAAAAGATCATTTAGATTTTTATGATAAGTAAAAACTTCTAATAGATTTAATTTTTTATCTCTATTAATTAATCTAGGCCAAAGAATCATTCAAATAATCAAGGATTTGCTCAGATAAATCATTTCCATTGACCGATGAACACAATCAATTAAAAATATATAAACACTTTAAATAAATAAACAATTTTGCATTGAATTTAATCTAAAAAAAAAGAGTCGATAAAATAAGAAAGAAGAAAAAATAAAACTCTTGTGCACCAGAAATTAAAATTATGTCAGAGTGCGTGACACAATGGTAAAAAATTTTTGCCAAGAAATAGACCAAGGTATAAGGGATCTTAAGAAAATATTTTGTTTGTTATTTTGTCAATCTTAAAAGCATAGCTTTAAAAAAATTAATTTATACCAAGGTAATTTATGACAAGCTCTAATTGTTGAAAATAAAAACCATTTTTATTTTCATCTAAAATTAAATAAAGATCCGAAAAAAAATTTTTTTTGGTATGACATAGAATTGAACTTTTATTATTTTATCACAAATATGTTTTTGATAGATTTTATTTCCGTATAACATTTTTAACACTCAAGTTTGTCTTCTTCGACCGTTTTTGGTACCTTCTTGCATTTTTCTCAAAAAATTAAAAAATTTTAAAAAAATTTAAAAAAAATTTATATATTTAAAATAATATTTTTTCAATCTTTAATCTTTAATTAAGCATTAGATTCATTTTTTCTTAAACTTTAATTTGGTACCATTTTGGTTCAGAATTTTTGATTTTTCTTCAAATATCATAACATGCAAATTATGTAAAAATATAATTTTTTTTAGATAATATTTATATATATATATATTAATCAGAGTTGTTTAAAAGTCCCAAAAAGATAAAAAAAAGTCAGGACTTGGACTTGACTTGAAACTTGTGACTTTTAAACAACTCTAATATCTATATATATGTTTATATTTTCCATAAAGACCACATTTTGGTGCAAAAAAAATTATATTTTCCTCATTAATTTTTAAAAATAAGAAAATTATTAAAAAAACCTTACTCGTAATTTTGTTTATAATATAATTCAGAATAAAAGGTGAGGATAGTTAGCAAAAAAATTCTTACCTTTTTTTTTAATTTTAAAAGACGATATAAAATTTAAAAATTTTTAGGCCTTTCTGATAAAAAAATCTTAATTTTTTTTCTTCCCCATAAGACAACATATTGATGCCAATACAAAAAATATCCCAATTTTCAAAATTATGATATAAAATTTTTTACGATTCTTTGAATTTTTTAAAATTTCTTTTCCTTTTCGGTAAAACAAATGCTAGTTTATTTTTCTTCCACAAGAAATGTGTTTGATAAATTTTAAAATTTAACAATTACATGGCCTAATTGATCTAATTAATAAGAGAAAAAATTCCAACGCCTCTGCTCATATTTCGTTTTTTTTTCTTCTGACATAAAGACCACATTTCAATATAAATAAAAACAAAAAACAGTGAATAATCTTCCTGAGAAATTTCATAAATTAAAATTTCATCCTTTTAATTTCTTAATATCAAAACAAAAAAAAATTAATATTTTTTAAAATTCAATTATTCAATGTATTCGATTTAGTACAGCACCCTTAAAAAAATTGATTAGTTATTTATTTAAAATTTAAAAAATTACCAGTCTTTTTGAGTCCAAAAAAGACTTTTACCAAATTATCAAATTTTAATTCATTTTTTTTAACTTTCAATCTTCATATAAACAAACAATCTTCCTAAATTAAAATTTTGTCCTTTTAATTGTCAAAATTAAAGGAAAAAAATTAAAAATTTTAAGAATTTATTTTTTTAAAAGTAAAGCTTTTAAATGTCTTGAAGACCACGTGGAAATTTTTTTAAATTTTAAAAACCACTAGTCCTTTTAAGTAAAAAAAAATATCACATTTTCGTGCCAATAAAAAAACCAAGCTTCCAAAATTATATTTAAAAATTAAAATTCCGTAATTAAATTTTTTCAATTACCTAATGAAATAATTCCTTGAAAGAATTTTCCTTTAATACTCTTAAATAAATTTAAAAAACCACTAGTTCCTTTAGGGCCAAAAAAATTATTTTACAAATTCTTTGTTATTCTCATTTAATTTAAATAAAAGGAAAATTTTTTTAAAAAACCACTAGTTCCTTTAGGCACAAAAAAAAAGAAAAAGCTTCGAGCACATATTCATAACCACTGAACTAAAAATTATTTTTTTTACCAAATCTTTGTTCTTCTCATTTATTTTAATTTAAGGAAAAAAATTAAAAAAAAAAAAGTTCCTTTAGGACCAAAAAAAATATCTTACTAATTCTTTGTTCTTCTCATTTTTTTAAAATTAAAAAAAAAAATGAAATTTTTTAAAAAAATATTAAAAAAACCGCTAGTTCCTTTAGGACTAAAAAAAAAACCTTCGACCATTTCTAACCATTGTTCATGACCACTGAACTAAAAAAAATTTACTAAATCTTTATCCTTTTTATTTATTTAAATTTAAGGAAAAAAATATAATTTTAAAAAATTTGAAAAAATTTTAAATTGACCATAAAAATAAAATTGCCAAATTTTCCACTAAATTTTAAACCATTTTTTTCCCTTTTTAAAAAAAGACCACATTCTGGTGCCAAAAAGAAATCCTAAACTGCAAACGGATCGAAAAGCGTGCCAAAATGCTCACCCACTTCATCAAAATCTGCAAGCGTCTGAACGAACTTCACTCGTTCAACTCGCTGATGGCCATAGTGGTGGCGCTCAAGTCGGCGTCCATCTACCGGCTGAAAAAAACCTGGTCGCACATCTCGAAGCGGGACCAGGCGACCTTCGACCGGCTCGCCGACCTCATGTTCGACACCAGCGACAACAAGCGCAAGATGCGCGACATGCACATGAACTGCCGTCTGCCGTGCATCCCCTTCCTGGGCCTCTTCCTCACCGACCTCATCCACATCGACATCGCCCACCCCCACAACTCGTTCGACAACCCACAGCGCCGCAACCAAATGAACAACATCTGCCGCCTCGTCAGCGAGTACCAGCAGTCCAACTACCAGGACCTCAGCTCGCTCACGTGCTCGTGCGAAATCGACGCGGACTCGTGCGCCGCCAGCTGCCAGTGCGGCCTGCACCACGGCAAAGCGGGCGCCGGCGGCCTCATCAACTCCGACGGCACCATCTACATAAACGACATCACCTACGTCCAAAACTATCTACACTCCTTTTTGTACATAGAAGAGCTGCAAAAGTTCAAGGAGGACGAAAACTACCGGGACTCGCTGGACCTCGAACCGGACGCCGACCCGGCCGGTCCGGTCGGCGCCGCGTCCCCCGCCAAACAGCCCGCCGAGCCCAAGCTCGTCAACCCGCTTGACGACAGCCTGCTCGCCCAGCACTCCGACACCCTGGTCCTTGACCTCAACGATTTGTCCAAGGACGAGCAGAGAAAAATACTCAACAATGTCAAGTTGACGGAGCCGCCGACCAGTCTGCTCAGAGAGCTGCTCAAGCAGCGGCACCAGTCGAGCGTGAGCTCCAAGCCGAGCCTGCGTCACAAGTTCAGCTGCTACTCGAGCTCGACGGCCGATTTGGACGCGGACGAGTGCGACGAGGCCTCGTGGGACGACGAGTCGTGCGGGCCCGAGCTCACGCCGGTCAAGAGCAGTGAGCGGACCGGTCGCAACTTGTCGGCCGCGCTAGGCCTCGATCACGTCGACCAGGCTGGTGCTGGCGCCCAGATAGTCGTGTTCGAGTCGCCTGTGAAGCGCAAGTGCATGATAAAGAACTTCCGCAAGCCAAAGTTTAGTCAATGGAAGTCGTATTGGTTGCAGCTGGTCGCTGGCAATTTGTTGATTTATTATCCGGCCAAGAGCAGTTTGATGTTCAGCAAGGAGGCCAGAAGGAGCAGTGTGACGGGCGGTGGCGACGCCCAGCTCATAAGTAGTCAGATGCAGACCAGAAAGATGTTCTATCAGAAGAATCCGTGCAAGATGCACCCCATTGCCAATTGGATGGTGGTGGACTTGTGCGCTGACAGTGGTAACAGTGCCAATAGTGGTAATAGTGGTAATAGTGGTAACAGTAGTGGTGGTGATGTGCGGCGTGGCCAAGAGCTCAAGTATGACATTCAGCTGAACGATTTGCACAATGGTAACATGTACAAGTATAGATTGGAGAGTGGTTGTTTGGCAAAAGAGTGGCTCGAGCAGTTCAAAGTGGCCAGTACTTACCACGAAAGACAAAAGCCTGATAATTTAATTCGCTTCGACTAGGCGCCAAGCTCAATTTAGCACTCAATCG
>QEOQ01000256.1:459570-512326 GCA_010279815.1 Brachionus plicatilis
ATTTAAATATATAAAAAAAAAAGGTAAAAAAAAACTAATCACCAATATTTGTTCCAATGGAACTACCAAATGACTTAGTTAAATTGATAAGTAGCGTAAAGTTGTCGTTAATATTTTTTAGGCAAAGTTTAACGGAGTGAGTTAGTCCATTCTCTTGCTTAAACTGTAATTTGAGATCCTTCTTGAGAGCTTCAAAATTAGAATTTATAAAACTTATTTCAAGCGCTCAATCTTGCTCAAACATTTTTAAATGCGCAATTAAATTTCATTGCATTTTTAGAAATTACAATCCTTTTTCAAAAGTTTAAAAATAAAGCTTTAAAATGTTAAAAAAATTATAAATCTGCGATGAAATTTAATTGCGCATCTAAAAATTTTTGAGCAAGATTGAGCGCTTGAAATTTGATCAAAAATTATTCACTACAACAATATAAAATTAATACAGTAGAAATTCGATTATATGTAATTCGGTTATATGTAAATTCGATTATATATAATTTCAAAAATCGCCACTGACACTCTTTTTGTCTTATGTTTCTAGAAATTTTTAAATTTGTCCCGTTCACGATCTAATTCTTGGAAAGTGCTAATTTTCCTTAATTGATAGATAAAACCACTCTTTATACTAATTCCGCTACTATATAATGATAATGATTATACTTTCTTATTTTTTGACACCTAGTTTTTCTTGTTTTTCTTATTTCCTGGAACAAAGAACGTCTTTTGTATCTTCTGGTATAAATAAAATGAAAAACTTAATAATATATCCTCTTAAAATTTTGATAAAAAATGTACCAAACTAAATCTCGAAAAAAGGCTAGAACTGAAGACGAGCGTTCTACCCCACCTTCTAAAAAAACACGAGTGGTGTTAAACTTTGCTCAAAAAGAAGAAATAATCCAAAAAATTGGATTAGGCTTATGATTTGATCAATTTTTGCTTAGATCATGATATTGATACAACACCATTTACTTCTTTAAAAAAATTTGCTTTAAAAAACAAAGAACTAAGTGTAAAACAAAGTTCGCTTAGTCGATTTTTTAAACCTAAGTCACCCGCTAAGACTTCTGGTCCTCAAACAAGCAACCCTCAAAATATTTCTTCAATTTCCATTGTAAAACGTAGCCTAAATTTTTAGAAATTTTTACTTTTATACTTTTTTATTCTATTTCAAACTTTTTTTTCAAATAAAATCTTATGTAAAAACCCTCTTTTTTAATTGTCCAAAACTTTTTCATCAGACAAAATTTGTGTCTACAGGTCTATTCGATTATATGTAAAATTCGATTATATATAAGACCAAAAAGTTTTTATGTAAAAAAAATTACATATAATCGAATTTCTACTGTATTTCGTTTTCCTATTAACTTGAATTGAAAATTTTTTGGCAATGTTAAAAGATGGGTATACGAGGTTGGGAGGAGTTTCTGTGTTTTATTATCGAATTATTTAAAATTAATCTATTGCTTAGTAGTTGATTAATTAAAAAAAAGTGCGAATTTAATTTGATTAATTTTTTGAAAATTTTTTATCAAAAAGCGCACAATATTAAGGGTAATATAAATTAAATTGATATTGTAGTTTTTGAGTAGTCAATTGCTTACTAAATTTATTCTAGATACTATTCATGAAAAATGCAAAAAAACTTGCCTACTCCAAATGGTACCCTTTAAAGTTTTCTTATAAAATAATTGGCCACATTCTATGAACCATTAATTTATAGCTTAATTATTCTCGCGTGACCTCAAATTTATTCGCATTTTAACTTAACTAACTTATTTTAATTTGTTTATTAAAAAAAGAAAGTTAACAAAAAAATTAAATAATCAAAGGTTTATATCGGAACAACTTTGGAAATACATCTCTTAAAAAAGTCATTAGTATGGTAAGCTTAACTAAAGAATGAAATAGCAAACAAGAAAGTTGAAGAAATATTCTAACATTATAAAATATTAACAATATATCAATATTAAATTCTCAAGCACTCTAGAGAGCTTATTATTTAAACTGATAAATTAATAAAATTTAGGCAATTTAATAAAAAAAAATTGGAATTAAAATTTTCTAAACTTTTTTAATAAGATGGGAAAAAATCCAATCTCAAGCAGGATTTTTTTTGGAATATTTTACTAACAAAAATTTGAGATTAATTTCAACTTTGGCCACAAATTAAGAAGGGCTATCAACTATACATAAAAAATACTTCTCAGTTTTTTAATGATTGTTTTAGAGTAAATTATAGTATTTTTAATTTTTAAAAAATTTAAAATAAGGTTATTTATTCCAAATTTGAATAAATAACTTTTGTATTCTTTTTTTATGTAATTACTGTTTAAAAGTAATTTACGCAAACAATTTAACTTGGCATGATGTTAAAGACAATAGACGAAAAATATGGATCAAATGCTCAAATCTCATCGGTGTTTTCACCTCAACAAAGAAGGATTCGTTTTGTTGAATCATAGCATAGCGTTTCAAGGAAATAAACCGTTATTGTTTGCGCGGAAATAAATGCTATTCCTCCACAAATAAAAAACCTTAATAGATATATTCAATATAATAGGTTAGCGTTATTGTACATCTCTAAATATACAAATTCACAGTCTCTTTTAAAATTGGTTCTACAAAGAAAATTAATACTACACTGCGTTATTCCCCACCACTTTAAAAGCCTAGAATTTAAACTCGTGAATAATTATTATATATTTTAAACTAAACGTTCGTATATATATATATTTTTTTTAAAAATAACTTTCAATAGCAGACAACATCTTAATGACATGTCAAAAAACCTCAATTGTAAAATCAAGTGTCTGTAAAATATATTTTAAAATTTCAAAGCTAGGGAGGTACCGTGACTTGTACTTTGCTAAATTTAAATAAAAAATCCAAATAAAAAATTTTCCAATTAATTGATTTTTTTTTAAAATTATTCTATTTATTTCCATTATATAAATAAAGCTTTTACGTTTGTGGGATTCATATATACCTTTTAAATTTATTTTTTAAAAAAATTTGAAATTTTTATCTGAAACTTATAATTTTTTTTTAATTACTTTTTAATTTTTTTAATCGTAGTCTAAAAGTTCCAAATGAAATAATAATAAATGCAAAAAAATTACTTAGAGAGTTTGTTTTAAATTATTTTTAAATTTTTAATTGAAAAATTATTTAGTAAAAAAATAAAAATTAGAAATTTTATCAGCCAAGATCTGACTTGACTTTGAAAAGACTTTAAAATGACTTTTTTTTTTGACTTTTGCCCAAGTCTGGTCGCTACCCATGGAGAATAAATCAGTCAGCCTCGGTCTGCTGATTCTTTTCAACACAAAAAAACATTCAGTTCTATTTTTATCTTCTTTATAATTAATTAAGTTGTCCAAAATTGAATGTTTTAAATATTTATTTAAAAGAAACCTTAAAAAAAAGATTTATGAAATTTCTATGAAATTATAAAACTTTTATTTAATATAAATGGAAATAAAAAAATGAATTAATCGACATTATTTAATTACTTAAAATATATATTATATAGATTTATATTAGTCTTAAAAAAAGTTTTATAATTGAAATTAACTAGGTTTATTTCTTAGTTTTCAAGAAAGAATTTCATTTAATATCATTTTATCAGCATTAAATCTGACTTAAATTTTGGATTTTTACAACTCTGTTTTTTACTTCAAGATTTAATTCTTTACTAAATTTTTTTTGGCAAAATAAATTTACTTTTATTTATTTAATATTTATTTTCAATCTAATAAAGTCTGTTGATTTATTCAAAGATGTTTTGTTCTAATCAAGTTTCAACACAACAGCCTGATTCAATCGATGCTTGGTTTAATTATGAAAAGCCAATTCCTGGTTGCCCAACAGGCTTAGAATGTTTATCTCAATTTAAAAAAATTATATTAAAAAATTCAAGTTACAAAAAATATATTCTAAAAAATGATAACAGTCAACAATTTCTCCATGTTGAAGAGAGCAAGTTTATTTTTTTTATCAAAATTTTTTCTATTTTGTTTTAACAGAAGCCATTAACGATTGTTCATTTAGTAAAACCGTCATTTTTTTCCATGGATTTGATAGAAACAAAAAAGTTTTTTATCCAGAATCATTTATTTCAATTTACTTTGATAAATTTTTAGGAGATAATCCAATTTATACTTGAAATACATATGACTTCTTTTTTTCATAGTTCATATGAAATGAATGCTGAGGCTCCGTCTGGAACTTTGATAGGGACAATAAAATCAAAAAAGTTTTTTTTTAATTCTAAATTGAAGTTTTTAATTTGATTTTTAAACAAAAAAGAGAAAATTACGAAATATTTGACGAAAAGGGAAATGTCATTTTGGAAATTGAAGGCATAAGTTCTTTTTGTTCATAGAATGAATTTAAACTTTTAACTGCAAATGAAAAGAATGAAATTGGACGAGCCATATATAAGTATGATGAGGGCTTTTTTATTTCGTGTAAGTGTGTATCCTAAAAATTCAATTGGGAGTCTAATTTTAAATTTCAATTAGTTCCAATTGATTTATCAGTTAAAACCAAAGGTATTTAAAATTGAACAATTTTTTTTTTTTTTTATGTAAAATTTTTTTTAATTTTTAGCAACTCTGATCGGTGCTTTTCTCATATTAGTTAGTTGAAAAAAAGAATAATCTTAGAATGTTTTATTTAATGTAATAAATTTTATTGAAGATTCATATTTGGAACGAGGCATCAGCAGTCGTCATCGTATGATTAAATGAATAGATCAAATATGGAGGCAATGTCATGCATATGAGTTTGAAATTGATTAGAATCTTTTTGACTTATTTTTTTTACACTTCTGAAATACTTAAAAAAATTAAAATTCTGTTAAAAAAAAATAAAAGTATCAAAACTTAATTTTTATAAATTTATTTTTTCTAAAAATTGTTTAAATAATAAAAGCAAGGCATAATATTTTTTTTAAATAAATTGATAATCTTGAAAAATTTAAAAAAAAAAGCTTTACTAATTCAGATAAAAAGTCAAAAAAAGTTAACATTTAGTATTGTTTCTATCAATATTTGATCTATTATTCTAAATTTAACAATCGATTTGTTTTTTGCTTATGTAAAATTTTTATTTTAAAAACAATTCCTTATTATAAAAATAAAACTGGTGTTCATAAAAAAAAAATCTTGCAACAGTTTTTACTCCAAACTTCACCGTCACATTTATTTTGTTTTTCTGAAAAATTAAACATTTTACATTAAAATTTTGCAATTTTTTATTTTATTTTTTTATGAACTAGAGTTCCCATATCATTATAATTGATGTTTTAATGTAAATTGTGAATCCAGTCTTTTTCTATTGTATTTATATTTAGCAAGTAAATTCTAATTTTAGATTTTAAATATTAATTATTAATTAATATTAATTGTTAAGGATTTTTATTCTAAGTTAAGAGCTCACTTCCTTTTTATGAGAGTTTGCCTGTTTTTTTCCTATATTAAGGCTTCTTAAAATAAATAAATTTTTAATAAAGAAAATTAAAAATTAGCATTATTTATTTCAATGGTCCAAATTTAACTATATTTAAACAAAAGTTAAATATAATTTAAAACTATATAAATTATATAAAATGTCGCTCAAACACCAAATGCGTGGTCAATTTGGACGTCTTCTCACCAGACAGCGTCATAAAGCAAATAAACCGTCTCAACCCTCGTAAATCACCTGGTCAAGACTGCATACATCCGTTCGTCGTAAAGAGTTGCGCCAACGGCTTCGCCGAAACTCTCAGCGTTATATTTGTCCAGTCTTTCACCTCTGGTAGGACACCCGATCTGTGGAAAAGAGCCCAAGTCACGCCTATTTTCAAGAAAGGAAGCAGAAGTCTGGTCAGCAATTATAGGCCAATTTCCCTAACTGCATTGCCTTGTAAGATCATGGAACGGATCATAAGAGACGTCATGATGGAACACCTCTTCAGCAATAAGCTTATCGCTCCCGGGCAGCACGGTTTTGTTCTCAAAAAATCGACAATAACTAACCTCCTGGAAACAGCAGACAGGATCAGCGAGGGTATTGACAACGGCTGGAATGTTTTGGTGGTATTTTTGGATTTCGCCAAAGCGTTTGACAAAGTGTGTCACGAGTCTCTGTGTAATAAAGTGGCTGCTTACGGTTTCGAGGATCGCATAGTGAAATGGATCAGAAATTTCCTATCAGGTCGGAAGCAGCGAGTAGCAATAGGGCAGTATGTGGCGGACTGGAAGGAAGTCACTAGTGGAGTCCCTCAGGGAAGTGTTCTAGGCCCACTGCTGTTCGTTATCTACATCAATGACATGCCTGATATAGTAAACCACGTGATCAAGCTTTTCGCGGACGATAGTAAGCTCATTGCAACAATCCGTAATGTTAACGACCTGGCATTGCTGCAACGGGACCTTGATGCATTGACTGAGTGGTCAACAACTTGGAAGATGCTGTTCAACACCGAAAAATGTAAATTAATGGAATGCAGCAGATCCGGCAAAACCAAGTACTCGGACATAGACCTCTGCATGGGTGTGACCAGATCAGTAATTAATCAAACAAGCACTGAAAAAGATCTGGGAGTAACCTTCACGAGCAATCTCAAGTTCTCCAGCCATATCAAAGCCCAATCAAATAAAGCTATCTCTATCCTTGGACAGCTGAGAAGAACGTTCAAATTCTGGACTAACACCACCTTCATAACGCTATACTGCGCATATGTCAGGCCCCATTTAGAGTATGCAGCAGTGGTCTGGTCCCCCTACACTGCCAAGGACAGCAACATTCTTGAGAAAGTTCAAAGACGAGCAACCAAACTCATTCCAAGAATCCGTAACTTAAGCTACAGCGATCGCCTTTCCATCTTGGGTTTGCCCACTCTGAGCGAACGCAGGACAAGAGGAGACATGATCCAAATGTTCAAGATAAGAAGCGGCTTGAACAACATAGATTGGGTCAGACCTCCCCCGTATTGCAGCTCACTTTCCCAACCTGGACCAGCACAAGGTATTAGAGGGCACAAGAGGCGCCTGTCCGTCCAAGCACCTACCAACTGCGCCCAGCGTGAAAATTTTTTCACAAATCGTGTGATTAGAGTGTGGAACAGCCTCCCTAAGAAAGTAATCGATGCCTCGACTGTAAACCAGTTCAAGAATAGACTCGATGCATGGAAATATTCCGGTGGACTTGAGGAAATTTAAGGAGGTTATAAAGTTAAGGGTAGTTACTTTTTTGGATGATTGTGTGATGGATTGTTTTGTTCTCGATCTCGTTGTGTTTTTTTTTTTTTAGTTTTTTCCCTTTCTTTTTATATATCTGTCTATTTTTAAATAGAAAACTATTAATAACTTTGTTTATGTAACTATATTTCAATGCATCTAGCTACCATAGATGTCTTCCTAGTAAGACGTCTCCGCAAGCATGCTTGCCGTAGCTTATTTTTTATTATTATTATTATTATTATATAGTTTTAAATTCTATCAAAAATATTTGTATTTTATTTTATACCATAATTTTATCCTGAAAAATGTATAATTCTGCAGATTTGATTTGTTTTAAAAAAGAAAAACAATTAGTTTGAAATTGAATCAACTGAAAAAAATCTTTTAATCGAACCATTAAAAATTTAATTTTAATATTAAAAAAGGAGAAAAACAAAATAATCAATTTAATATGATGTTAGTCTTCTTAATTTAAATATTGTTTTTAACGAAAAAATAAGAAATTTCTGATCGCCCTACTGATCCGAGTTTTTTACGATTAACACCCAACTAACCACCATTTCAAGAGCTCTTCAAAATGTGCCTAGTTTTTGTCAAAAAATTACAGTTTTTAAAATATTTCAAAATTTTTTAAAATAATCTAAAAAATTCAATTTTGATTGTAATATTTGAAATATGTTGTTTTAATAATTAAAAATTAGAGACAACATCTTAAATATTTAGATAACTAAAAATATAATCAACTTAAATGAGGCGAAATATTTTTTTATTTTTTAAATTTTTTGTCTCTTTTTTGTAATCTATGTAATATACAAAAAAGAGGCAAAAAATATAGATAAACTATTCGTCCAGGACAGAAACTAGACACAATTTAGGAAAGCTCTTGAAATTATCCACAATAATAATGGGGTAGGTAGAGGCTAGGTTTTTAAAAATATAAATAAATCTTGGAAAAAACTAATTTAACTTTCAAAAAAAGTACATAATATTCCAAACTAAATGACATGCTAAAGCTTTTAAAAAATTTTTTGCCTTGTAAAATAAGTTATTTTCAAATATTGTTTATAAAAATTTATTTAAAATTTGAAAAAGAAGTTTTCAACTTTTACCTATTTGTATTGAAAAATTTAAATTCAAATTTTAATTCATAATAAATTTAATTTCTTTCACTTAACAACTTAATTATCTTTTTGAAATTTTTTGTTTAGTTAGTTATGTATTCACATGAATTTTTTACTCTGTTTAAAATTAAAAAATAAAAAACTTCAAATCAAATAATATTTTCATTTCTTTAAATTTTTCAAGTGAAATATGCGTTCAAAAATCGACCAGAATACAAATCATTTCTTTCCTCTAAGAACCGAAATTAGAGCGATAAAGCGGCATAGATTTAACATGTACCTGAAAAGAAAGGAACAATTGAAAAAGTTCATCGATAGTCAGACACAAATGATTAAAGAAATTGAAATGAAGAAAGAAATAGATGAGCTCAGAAAAAGAAGCGTTTTCAAATCGAATCCAATACCGAATTATAGACAATTTGACATTAAACCGATTGAAAAAGAATTAACAGTGCCCATTACTCCATTCAGCTACAAAAGATTAAATAGATTAAAAATTAAAATTTAAATTAAATTAAAATTGTGCTTTTATTTTTTGAATTTTTTTATTTTGTCTATTCAATATTTAATTTTCACAAATAAATTTTATTTTTATAATTTATTTTATTTTATTTTATTCAATTAACGCCAATTCTGGCGATGCTATAAAAATTTAAAAAAAAATATATAAGAATAAAAATTTTTAAAAAGAAAAATAAATAAAAAAATTCAAAAAATTCAATAAAAATAAGTCAATAAAAATTCAGAAGTTGTCTTGGCTTCTAGTTTTTCTAGCTATCATTTAAGTTATGATACTCTTAATTCTTACCTCTTGTCTTAATAATCTCCAGAACGGTGAAAGGCAGGGTTAAAAAAATTTAAAGAAATGTGCTTTCTATAATTCATTTTAAAGATTAATTGATTAGAAACGAGAAGCTGATTTCCCTAAATCAATTCAACTTTATAATTCCATGATTGATTTTCTTCAATCAATCATGTCTTTCTTCAAGCACTGTCCAGCCAAGAACGACTTTTCATTCAAGATACGGTTAAGACTTCCGTTCCGGAGCCAATTCGAGAATTTCAATGTCTATTCGTCGGTAATGATACCAAGCGGCACTTTTATTTTATAAAAATTTCATTGTTTATGCCTAAAAAAATGGTCAAATTTTGCTTTTTTTTTTATTAAAAAAAATAATTGTTTCGTTTAAAAAAACAAAATCATTTAATTTTTTTCCATTAATTGCTGTAAATTTTGGAAAAATTAAAAATTCTTTGAATTTAATTTGATTGATTTTAAAAAAGATATACAAAATTTTATTTTTCAAATTATTAATGATGATTATTTTTTTTTGGAAAAAAATCAATTTTTCTAATTTCTGAGAAAAATGTGTATAATTTAAAAATTTCCAGAATAAAACTTTTATTATACAGTCTTCATTAGAAAGTGAAAAAATTATACTAATTTTATCAAGAATAATAAAAGATTAAAAAAACATAAAACATAAAACATATAATATTTTGATTTTATTTTTTTAAAACAAAATACTATAAAATTTTATCTTTTTTATACAAGTAAGAAAATAACTTTAAAAACGATAAAAAATTTTAAAATTTTAAACATTTAAAACATTTAAGAACTATTTTTTTGAACTAAATTATTTTTTACTAAATAGTTCTTTGAAATGTTTCAAGATAATAAGAGTCTTTTTCTAAAAATTGAGTTAGGATAAATTGTAATAAAAATCAAATGTAAAATTGTGTCTATTATGATAAATTTGGTACTTCACATCAGGCTTTATTTTTTACCTCTTTGAAAAGTGTGTTTTCAAAAGATATCATTTGAAATACCAAACTAAAAGATAGAATAAAGAATATTAATTCAAAAAGTATCAAAAATTTTCTTTTAAATACTTTTAATATCTGAGATATTAAGATATCTGAGATGTTAGTGTATTTTGGTTATTTTTTCCTAATTTTTATTAAATTTTTAGGAAATAAATAAATTAGATAAAGTGTTAACCTTTTTTAAAGAAAGACATTTTCTTACTTACCTAAAAAAGATACAATTTAAGATATTTTGTTTTAAAAAAATAAATCAAAATATTTTATTTCTGATGTAATCTATTTTTTGACGGACCATTATCTTGTCTTGCAGAGCGAATTCTGAGTTCCTTATAGTCACAGGTAACAATGTTCAAAGACTGATTTAGAATTAATATCTTTATTAATCAAGAAAATTCAGCAACAACAACAGAATATAACATAACTCTTTTTATATATATTCATTTTATATTGCAACCAGTGACAATTTAAGTATAAAAACTATACTAAGATACTAAAATAAGGATCAATAAGGAAATCCAATAGTCTAAATTAAACATTTTTTCACAAGTTAACACCATTTAATCTCAATGTAATAATTTATTTAATTTATTTATTTTTTTTAAATAAATTTTAAACATCGCACTTTTTTTCATGCTTTTTCAAAATTGTATGAAAATTTTCATTAACGAAAAAATACTCCATATAATTTACCAAACACATTTTTTAATTAAAAAACAAAAAAAAATATTTTTTTCGTCGACTAACTTATTTAAAAAATTTAAAGCAGATTACAAGAAGAAAAAGATTTAATTTTTTTTGGTAAACTTAAAATTTAAAAATAAAAATTTGAATTTATAGTTTAAGTTTTTATTTTTTTTAATTCATTTTGCTTTATAAATAAATACTGGTCAACCAGGCCTTCATTTTGCATGTTGCTAGGACTTAATTTAAGTCAGTGTTGGCGTCCAGTCGTTCTACTGTAAGACCGGTCTAATATACGATCTTGAATTTATTTGGATCAAAATCAAATCAAATAGAATATTAAAATTGACTTTTGCATATATTTTGTTTATATGTGTTTATTTAAATAGAAAAGTTTTATACTCTTTATATAATACTAGTTCATAACCAGAAAGACTTTTTTCGTCAAGAGGTTATCAAGTTTGGGATTGAAAAGATTAAATTTCACCAGAAAAAATAGAAAAAATCAGAATCAATCATTATTTAGTTAAAAAAGTTTAAAAAAATCTCTTGTGCTTAATAACATAATTTACATATAATTTTACTTATTTCTTTTAAAGACTACATCCAATACTTAAATCTCTATTTTTTTTCGAAAAAGACCGGTCATTGTCAAACGGACTATCCAAAAGGCCGGTCTTTTTTGGGCCGTTTTAAAAGCGAATTTAAATAAAATAAAATATCAAAAAATTTTTATTGTTATTTTAAATTTTTAAAATAATAATTATAATAAAAATAAAAGTAATTGTATTTAATAACAAATAATTCTCACTAAATTTAACAATAAATTTGAACAAAAAAAAATTTACATTTTTACATTCAAATAATCAGGCGAATTAACTAAAAAAAAAAATTTTTTAGATGTACTTTTTTTGTTGTAGGACAATGCGAAACTACTTTGAACTACCACCAATGAAGGTCTCATTCGACAGGCCATTTCTGGATTTTTTGGTCTTTAAAAATTTTCTCACAAAAAAATTTCCATTTTTTTCACTTTCACTAAGGTGCTGAATCCTGTCCGAACGCTGCTCCGAGTTCATATCAACATCATGCGAGTTGGCAATCAGCGTTTTATCAATAGAAGATTTTGAATTTTTCGAAAACCTAAAGAAACACGACTTGTTCGTGTGGTCAGAGGATTTCTTACTTTTAAAACTAATGCAGCCAGTTGACTCATCATCGGAGAGCTCGGCCACCGAGTTCATAACCAGGTCCGGACTAGGAGTATTGTCCGGACCGTAAACATTCAGCTCATCAAAACATTCGGTCTCAACAAGCTCAGTCTGGAATGAAATGGACACACAGCCAGTGTTGAATTTGGCGTAGAAAAGCTCATCCTCTTGGCCTATGGTGACCCCCTTGACTGTGGAAAACTGCTCTATGTCCAGCACATCCTTGGCATAGACCGCCTTGGGCTATTAACTTTAATTAGAAAGATGAATAGAAATATTTTAGATAAAGATACAAACATCGGGCGTGAAAGGAGGATCTTCGATGGCTGCTTCGATCCGCTTCCAGTTGAATTTGAAGCAGGCATGGCTTTTGACTTCCAGGGCTCCCCTCAGACCACAGCCAAGTCTCATTGCTGGATTTTTCTCCAGCAACTTCGAGCACAGATCTCTTACCAAAGGTGAAAATTTACATGAGTAAATTTCATTGCTTTCTTTCACTCGTCTGTCAACTTCTTCGCGCTTTACTTTTTCCTTGCGGCAGCGGAAGGGCGACTGGCCTTCGATCATCTCAAATATCAAACATCCCAGACCCCACCAGTCTGGAGAAAATGAGTAATACTCTCCTTTTAGAACTTCAGGCGCTTAATTAAAAAAAAAATTTAATAAAAAGTTGGATGTCAATTATTAAAATTCATTTAGCTAAAATTACTGATTTTTTACCTTTAATAAAAAAATATAAAAATAAGTAATTTATTTATTTATTTATTTAAAATATAGTTTGGGATGGAATCCCAGGTTGTTTGGAATGGAACTTAGTCCTCCCTTTCAACCACTTGCTTGAAATTACATCTTAGAAAGAAAAAAAAATCGTTATGTAAAGATGTAATTTCAAGATTAAAAAAGGAAAAAATAAAATTTTAATAAATTTTATCTTGAAGTTATTTTTAGAAAAGTTAATGAGAAAAACTCTTATAACTTTGTAATTTTCGTATATATATTAATTGTATTTTTGAATAATAAACTAACTAAAAAACTTAAATAAAATCTTAGAAAGAAAATTATATCTTAATTTACTTTCCGGAATAACATATTGAAAAGTATCTTTTAGTTCAATTTTATAGGTGATTGAAAAGTCATCTATCAGGTTACTGAAAAGTATCCTATCATTAAAAAGTCCTATTGCTTCGTTCTTTGAGGCCCTAGGGACTAGGCGAAAGACTTGGTCATAAACTGACCAACTCAAGCACAGAGTAGTCTAGTTTTTCCGTATATTGAAAAGTATACAAAAAAGGCACTTAGAAGTGTCATAGGGACCCCTCTTTCGATCGTATATCAATCAAGCAAATCAATAATCGAAGATCGATAAAAAACCACTCAACCGTGACGGATCAGAAACTCACACGAAGCATTACAGTTATGCAAAAAAGAATATTTAATAAATTTAGTTTTTTAAAAAAGCCAAAATTGCTATCATGTTTTCGAATTAAAAATTACAAAATTTAGAAAATAGAAAGGAATAAAAATATGTAATTTAAATAGTATGAAATGTGAATTTAGTCTAAAAAATCAAATTTTTCTTATTCAAAAAGTTGCAGAGTCTTTTAATAGAAAGGAAAAGGTCTTTGGTCTATATTTTGACATTTCTAAAGCTTTTGATAAAGATTGACCGAAGTCGATTAAGAAAAGTAAATAATTATTGAAATATAATAGATTAAATTTGTGCTATTTTTTGTTTTATACGTAATTGATATAGTGTTGGATAAAAATTTCTTAATTTTTTTTTCAAGAAATACTTTTGTTACCATATTTTACTTTTTTTACCTAAATTTACCTAAAAATTAGTAAAAAATAGCAAAAAAAAAAACTTTGGTAAAAATATAAACGAATAAATCGAAACTACTTTTTTTAAAAATTTATTAGAAAAAAATAAAAAAAGTTCATAAAATTGAGCTTTTTTTGGTCTTTTCATTTTTACCAATTTTTACGTAAATTTACGGCATCTTGAAGTTGATGATCAATTCAAAAAATCATTTCAATTCAAAAAGTTTATCCTTAAATATTAAAACTAATCTTTGATTTAATTTAAATAATTGTAATGTAGCATCCTTTACATGCAATGTAGATTTAGAAAATAAAAAAAAATTGGAAAATCATTTTAATTTGAATTGAGAAAATTATTTTTTATTTGAAACTGAAAAAATAATTTGAAACATGGCACTTTTTTAATGTTATTTCAACATTGGATACATTTTGTAATTTAAACATAAAAAATTAAACAGTATACAGACTTGGGAAAAAGTCAAAAAAAAAAGTCATTTTAAAGTCTGGGAAGTTAAGTCAATTGACATTACCTTAAAATTTTTTTTTAAAAAAAGTCAATTGACTTTACTTTAAATTTTTTTTGTTAACAAAAAAATTTTAAGTCAAGTCAATTGACTTTCTTTTTAAAAAAAAATTTTTAGTCCTGATTTAGACTTTTTTTTAATGACTTGGACTTTTTTTTGGGACTTTTAAACAACTCTGCCAAGAGTATATAAATTTTTTGACATAAAGCCTGATCTATCAAATTTCAAAAAAAAGTCAAGACTTGGACTTTCGAAATAAAAAAATTTAAAGTCCGGACTTTAAATTATATATATAAATGTACTTTTAATATAGATTTTGTCAATCAAAACCAGAGTTGTTAGTCCAAGGACTTTATTTTGGGACTTTTAATCAACTCCGGTTTTGATTCACAAAAAGTATATTTTCCGATAAAACATTTTTATGTATCCTCGGATACATCCCAAAATAAGATTCATCTTAACCAAAAATTCTACAAAATTTCCCTACTCTGAGTATTTCTGATAAAATGTCCAAAATTTAGAACAAAATTAAAATATTCATCCAACTTACCCATGTAGCCCACTGTTCCAACTCTTCCTTTAATAAATTCGGACTCTGGCACTTCCACAGCAAGACCCAAATCAGAAATGCGAATGTGGCCGGCATCGTCCAAAAGTATGTTCTCTGGCTTAAGATCTCGGTATACAATCCTGTTCGAATGCAAATGTTCAAGGCCACAAATGATTTCAGCTGCGTAAAAAAGTGTTCTTTCCTCGGAAAAATGTCCCATTATGTGATGTATCTGAAATTTAAGGTCTCCACCATTCATCAATGTCAAAATCAAGCATAACGAGTCCTTGGTCTCGAATGCATAGGCCAAACTAACTATGAACCTAGAGTTACATTTTTGCAGAATTTTCTTCTCATTCATGGCCATTTGTTCGCCTTTGCGCTTTTTTATTCTTTTTTTTTCCAATTTTTTGCATGCATACATGCGGCCAGTCGCCCTTGATTGACATGCACACACTTCGCCAAAGCCTCCTTTGCCCAACACCCGGTACATCCGGAACGTATTTTTAGTTATAGGCATTTGTTCCAAGTGTTTTATCTGCAAATAGCGATAAAAGTACATGCTGTCATTGATGAATTGTTCAAAAGGTTCCTTGTACAGCACATTATTTAATCTATCTAGGACTTGGGAGAAAAAATTTTTGTCCAGCTCAATACTGTCAACTTTTATGTGCAAAATTTGTAAGTCAACCAAATAATGGTTTATGGAGTCTTCTTGGCAAAAAGATTCGATTATATCTTTGGCTGCCGAGTACAGGGCACTCTTGTCATCGCTTTCTATCAGTTCATATTGTTCTATTTTTTCTACAAGCTCAATAATTTTGTGATATTCTCTTGAATTGGAACAAAATTGGCGGAATAGCTTTTGTCCAATCGGCTGATTGTCGATAATATACTCCTTGGATAGTTCTGTCAAAATAATAACTTTATTTTTAAATTTTATTTTTTAATTATTTTTATTTTTGATTATTTTTTTTTTTTAATTAAGTCAGACATGGCCAATTTGTTCAAAGACTTCGAAAATATTCTTAGCAGAGTTGTCTAAAAGTCACAACCAAGTCCGATTTTTTTCTTTTTATTTAAAGTCTGAACATTTTAATAAACTCCTGACTAGAACTTTAGTGACCAGTACCCCTCACCTAAAATATGTAAAAAAATATTCTTATCAAAAATGACTCAAGAAAATCAAGTGTAGACGTCTCAAAAAAGAAATTTGTTTTGCGCAACTAGAAGCTTGCATTCACATGCACAATTTTTTATATAAATGTTTTTCAGTTCAGTTTAGTTATTATTTCAGTTATTTATTTGGTTTTGGATTTGGACCTCGTGCCCCAATAAAGTTATTAAGAAACCTTATTGTTTTGATCCGAAACCCTCGAGTCTAGAATAGGACTTGAGAAGTCTGACTGGAGAGTAAAAGCCTACCAGCAGACCAAGAAATATTACACAAGCTACAATTTAAGGAATAGTGCAAACCTGATTGAACCAATGGCAAAAGCCAACAATCGGATTTTTTATTCTAGATTGATAAATAGATTTGTGATCAAAAGATCAATACTAAAATAAGCAACATTCAAGATACCAATTTTCAATAATAACAATTTGATCCTTATTGACTTGGTAAGGTTCGCGCGTAGCAAAAATACAACACTATCTGAATTTCAGCTCACCGACTTTAAAATATTAATCTGCATACTTGAAAACCTTGAAAAAATGATTTTTTAGGTATAGTCAAAAAAAAATTTTGATCGCGCCCTTCTCATAGATAAAAAAAAAAAACAAAATTTAGTTACCTTTGAGCTAAAATATCTCATGTTTTAATAGACATAACCTTATTAATATGTATATATTCTGAAAGCGCACAGTCTCATCTACAAAATGGTGTATTAATTTAATCTTTTATTTTACCAATAGATCGATATTTTGGCAAAAAATGATAAAAAAATGGTATTTTTTCACTATTTTTGTTTCTAGTCCGCGGTCCCCCCCCCCGACCTCTACTTTTTTATACAGATTCTGAAACAAGAGATAACTCTGAACAAAATTTTGGGACCACTTTTTTTATTTTCTCTTTTATTTTTCTTAAAAAAAGTGTTCAAAATGAGGCATTTTTAAAAAAATTGAAAAAAAATAAAGTTTTTAATCAAAATTTGTATCAAAATCTTTTTCTTTTTGATTTTTTTGGGGGTATTCGACCATGCTGATCACAAATATGAACTTTGTTTTGGTCAAAAGTCGATGGAGGGGGGGTGGCACTCGATTTTTGGGGGGGTTTTATGAGTTTTTTGGGCGTTTTTAAGAGAAATATACAGTAAGGGAAATTTTAACTTTAGAATTGGATAGATTAGCTAATGAGGTGTCGGAAAAGGTGCCACTTTGTTAATGCATATGTAATTGCATACTTCAGATAGTGCTGTAGTTTTGCTACGTGCGAACCTTAAAAAAATTTTAAAAATTTGATAAAAATTTATCAATGTTTTTTTGTTTTCATAGAAATTAATTCTTTTTTTATTATTCAATTTTGTAAAAATCTTATTTTAAATATTAAAAAATTTAATTTGCATTAAATAAATGAAGTGTTAATCAATCGACTACGATAAGGGCACTAGCCTGTTGATTTACCTTGAAATTGAAAAAAAAATTGATTTTTAATTACCGTATTCCCTCGTTCGATATTGCAGCCTCAGAATCCGTCAAGTAAACTTAGACAATGCAGGGGTTATAAAAAGATGAGGTAGACCTAAAGGTTCAAAAATAAAAAGACAAAAACTTCAAGTGATTAACTCTTGTTTATTTTAATTCTCATAGTTATTTCGACTCGATATTTAATTTTTATTATTTTTTAAAATATTTACCATATTTTTCTAGTCAATTTTAAATTTTTCAAAATAGTAATGCCGCGTCAAAAATCAAATTTTAGTATTTTTTTTAATCGAATAATAAAAAAATTCATTTTTAATTTTTTTTCTGTTTAATTTGTGATGCTGCATCAAATGCATAATTCAAAAAAATATTTTTTATATTTTTGACAGAAACTCTATTGTTAATGCTGCATTAAATTAAAAATCTTTACTTTCAACGTGGGTCAAGACTCGAAACACAACTTTGACGCATGCGGTGTAAGTTAAGAATGTTTTAACATGGGCGATATGGTGTTTATTGCCTGCGTCAAAGTTGTGTTTCGGATTCTGAGGCTGCAATATCGAACGAGGGAATACAGTATTTTGATCGAAAATTAGTTATTTGACCATTTAAGTCAGACATGGCCAATTTGTTCAAAGACTTGGAAAATATTCTTAGCAGAGTTGTCTAAAAGTCACAACCAAGTCCGATTTTTTCTTTTTATTTAAAGTCTGAACATTAAAATAAACTCCTGACTAGAACTTTAATTTTAGTGACCAGTACCCCTCACCTAAAAAATTTGACCATGAAAGGTCGCTTAATTTTCGAAAGGGACCAGAAATTTAATTTAGAAAAAATTAAATGACCAAAGAAATTCAAGACATTGTGAAATTTCATACTGAACTTCCAATACAAAAAAAAAATTCCCGCCTTGTTTGTAAGCCTGTTCCCTAACCAGAGGTATTTAGAGACTTAATTGCATGGATAGACAATGAGATTTAACCATTAAAATACCATTTTCCTTTTTCTACTTTTTCAGAATTTTATTTTATACGGCATTCACTATTCCTGTACTTTTTCTGAATTTAAATTTTTTTGCCTCTACCCCCTTTTTGTTCTTTATCAGTATTTTGATAATTATATAAAAATTCGGGTATGTTAAAGATTAGAGAAATATTAGTTAAATTAAAATTAATATTTAAATTATTAATTAATTAGAATCTTTAATTTAAATTTCAAAGAATTAAAAACGTACAGAAAGTATAATAAGGAATAGAGCAAAAAAAATAAAATTCTGAAAAAGTAAAAAAAGGGCAAAATGAAAATAATTTTACATTTTTACATTTTCATTTTTTTAGATTTTTTGAGCAATATTTCAGAAAATAAAAAAAATAACTCTTCCAAATTATTTAGTTGGCAAAATTAAAATTAAAAATTTTATGAAATAATGCACCAAAAATCTAAAAATATGAAAGTGTAGAAATGTAAAATTTTCTACATTTTCGCAAAATAAGAGTAGAGGCAAATAAATTCTAATTCTGAAAAAAGTACAAAAAGTACAGAAAGAATATTACTTTTTATTAATCTCATTGTGAGTCTACCTCATCCACACAAACAAAAATATACTCCCCAATTTATTAAAACTCTTCCACACATCTCAAAACTTTTCACCACAAAATTAGAATATTTTATGAAAAAATCTCTTAAGCCCAAAACGAAAACTTTTGGGCACAAAATATAAAAATAAAAAAATTCAAATCTTATTAATAATAAAGTAAAAAATGCAGAAAAGAAAACAACAAAAAGGAACATAGAAAACAAAATATAAAGACTGTTCCATTTCAGGCTCTAATAATTCTAAATGTCGAAAACTTTTTCTCTAAATTAAACAAAATGTTGCTGCTTTGTTTTACCTACTGCAGAAGTCTGCAAAATCAGTGCAAATTTATTGTGTTTAATTTTTAATACTTTCAAATTGGGTGCAATTTTGCAGAATTTGCACAGATTTTGCAGGCTTCCGCGGTAAATGAAACAAAATTTGTTTCAGAGAAAAAGTTTTTGACATTTAGACAAAAATTATAAAATTTTTTCATTTTCATTTTTTACTTCCTTCATAGTTCAGTTATTGTTTTCAATTATAAGTTAGTGTACATTTCAACTTTTATTTGGGTTCAAAATGAATCATATCCTATCAATAAAAATTTAACTTTTTTACAAGTTTGAATCTTCAAATATTTTATTTTTTAATAATTTTTAAATTTTACTTTTTACATCGCATTTAAGGCGTTCATTGAAAATAAATAAATAAATAAATTTGTGAACAAAAAATCAATAAAACAAAAACAAAATTTTTTTGTTTCTTTTGTGTAAATAAATGCACTCAAGATTAATTAATTTTTTTTTAATTAATTATCAATTTTGTTCTAATCAATTAAAAAAAATTATTTTCTTATTTATTTTTTTATTTTTTTCCTTGATTTGAAAGGAATTAAATAAAAATTTCATTGTATGATGATAAATATCATATTCCTTTATTTTTTTTATCCTATTTTTATTAAATTTGATGATAAAAATTATTTGAAGTCATTATTTTTATTACAAGCTCATTTTAAAAAAATAAAAAAGAAAAATTTGAGTATTTAGTTTTAAACTACTGAAATCAAGGAAATAGTTTTAATAAATTTGCCAAATATATTAAATTTGACAGACGCCTAATGGAAAAATAGTCTTTAATTCCATCCTTTTTTGAATGCAGAAAAGTTCTGATTCAAATAAGAAAATAAATAACTTTGGTTTAAGCCAGTTTTTCTTTTAGATGATTAAAAAAATAATTATTTTGCAAAATTTTAACTTAAATTTCAGAGCTCAGATTTTTCTTAAACACTAAATGCTAGGTTAATTGAAATTTTGATAAATTTTTATTTTAATTATAAAAAAATTTAAATTTTTCAGTAAAAATATTGGGGTCTGACTTGACTACTACAAAAGCCATGAATAAAGACCGAACAAGTTTTAAACAAGTCAATGCGATGCTTAAAAATTAAGATAAGTTTTTTAATAATAATTTACATAAATATTCAGTCTAATTTCAGCAATATTATCAAAATTATAAATATTATTAGTAATATTATAAAAATTTTATCTGTCAAACACAAAAAAAAAAAAATGAATTTCGCCGAAAGCGTAATTCAGCAGCCGCCATAGTGTGCCTAATCAGTGGCTATGGTGACATGTTCATTGTTGCGGCTTAATATATTATTATTATTATTATTAATATTAATAATTTTGGTATTCAAAAGCGTATAATATGTCAGCTTTTCAAATTTCATGGGAAAACTTTTTAAAGATTAAAAAAACGTAGAATAAAATAAATTTTAGTCATTTTAGTTTAAAAAGTTTAAAAAAAATTCAAGAATAAAACTCAACTCAAGATTCTTAACTTTCTCAGCACAGATTTGGCTTCTTTTTTAGATTCAATATATATCAATATAATCCTGTATGATATATCAATATGAATAGACCACGGAGACAAAAAAAAATTCAAAATATTAATATTTTATTTGATCATTATTAGTTCCTGTATCAATTAAAATCAATTTTAATTTGTTGAATTTATTGAAACATATTTTTTTTCATGTTGTTTCATCCTCAAGTTTAAAAAGCAATTAAAATTAACGATAAAGAATTTTATTTTTAGTAATTTTTGAGGGTTTGTATGAAAATTTATAATGCCTTAAATTTTGAGATTTTTATTAATTTAAATATCCAAATATTTTTTATATTCTAAAAAAGTTTATAAGAATTGGCAAATGGATTGGCGGTGGCATTGGTAAAATTAATTACATGTGCTTTATAATTTTAAATTAAACTAATTTTTTTTCTTTTTAAGTCATGAATCATTTTGAAATTGTGTTGTCAATTAAACAAGACTCTTATTCAAATAAATAGCAAAAAAGAAAATAATGCACTCATTCTGCCAAAATTATTTTATAAAGAAATTTTTTAATTTATTGTCAAAATAAAAAATAGGCAACATAAATTTTAGAAAGCAGATTTTATTTTGGATTACTGCCTCGATTGTCTCAATGGTATAGCTGGAATAGAAATTAAATTTCTATTTTTAATAATTAAATAAACATAATTGTTATTCATGTTAATTTTATCTTTAAAATTGAAACTCAAAATACCTCAAACTAGCAGTCTGTCGTTATGATTCATAATTATAAATAAAACAAGAGTATTATGAAAGTTTTAGATATTTAATGATTTATTAATTCTATTTAGATATTTAAAACGAATAAAGAAAGTTAACCAAATTTATGATTGCTAAAACCAAGATTGAGCAAAGAAGAAAAATATCAAGAATTCAAAATTCTATTTTGAGTTTGAGTTTGATTAATTTAAAAAAAAATTTTTCAATTAACTTTTTGTTCCTAATCTAAAAATTTTTTTTATTTAAAAGCTGTTTTAAATTCATCTAATATTAAACCCTTATTTTTTATCAATTTATTTTGATAATTTAAAATCAAACTCAGACTTCCCTGAACATAATAATGCATTTTATGACATAAGACTAGAATAAGGTAGAGTCCCTAGACCTTGGAAAACTGCAAACATTACAATGAAAGAGCAGAAAAATTTTTCAATCTTTATCTTGATTTTGATCATTCTGTATTTGCTAAGTCTGTCTGTATAAGCTCTCTTTTTAATGAAATTGAGCAACAAAACTTTTTAGCTAAATGTCAACTCTCTAATAATTTTAAAAAAAACGGATCAATAATTTTAAAAAATATATTTTTTAAATATTTTTGATCAACATTTAACTGGTCGCTTTATTTTATTTTATTTGATTTTTAAATAAACTTTGATTATAAGAAAATGGCCAGGGTTTATCACCTATCGTTTAAAATTTTTATGGCCACATAATAGATTAGATCACAATGTCATATTTAGAAATCTTTATAGGAAAAAACTGATAATCTTAGTTAACTTTAAACTTGAAAAATATAAAAAGAAACTATTTAGATTAGATAAATTTAAACAAATAAATAAAGTTTCACAATTAATTTTCTATTTTAAAAACGACATCTTTTAAATAATATAAAGTTACTTTGTTTTCAAAATATTATGCTTATTTAATGGAGTTGTACCAAGGATATGACAAAGCTATCAATTTCACATTGCATTTTACTTCACTCCAAAAGTTTAATTAAATTTTCACAACTATATTAAACTTTAAAAGTTATTTTATTTCAAATCTAAAAGACATTTAACAAGAAATAAAAAAAATTTTTTATTGATAAATTTTAAAACTTCCAAAATTTTTGATATTAAACACGTTATTCAATTGCTGAAGTTCATAGTAATCATCGCATTCATCAAAAATCCTTCATTAGAGCCGCATTAAAAATTTAAATTTAAATTTAAATTTCACAACGACTTTTTCAAAAACCGATTTTGGTTTTTTGGTTCTGGATTAAATAACGAAAAGTTTTAAATTGTTATTTTAAATTATTAGTCGTTCAGCTTCAAAAGAAGAGTTTAAAAAAAATTAAAGATTGAAAAATTGTTTAATTCTTAAAGTTTCTCGAAATATTATAAATTTATTGAAATTTTTTTTCACTTTTTTGTTTTATTTTCTTTCTTGTTATTGCTCTTTTGTCAATCTAGGTTTAACAATACTCTTATTCAAATAAATAGCAAAAAAAATAATACACTTATGCTACCAACATTATTTTGTCTAAAAATTTTTTTAATTTAATGTCAAAATAAAAAAAAGGCAACTAAAAATTTAAAATTTTTTTTTGGATTAACAACCCTCTTTTACCGCCGCAATTGGCTCAATGGTAAATCTGCAGTAGGTTTAACAATTAGTAGAAAAAAAAGGAAGCGATTTTTCTTCTAAATAACTTCTAAAAAAAAATAATAAAAAATCATTGTTAATTTCTAAATAAGATAAATGTATAATTAATCTGAAACCTTTCATTTTTTTTATCTATGAATAAACTTTTTAATTATATTTTTTTTAAAGAAATGTAAAGAAAATTCAATTGAAATAATTTGAAAAAAATTGAAAAAAAATGGCTTACCAATCTCGTTTTTTAAGTAAATGCACTCGCTAATTGGCGCCAATTTGAGCATTTGTTTCCATTTTTTGCTTCGGCCCTTGTTCTTACTGCCTTCGCCTTTAAAAAAGTGTGGTAAAAAAATTGCCAATTTAAAACTAAAAAAAGCTTTACCAGCTCGAGCTTTTATGTAAACAGTATTGGCAACTATATTTTCCAGCTCCATAATATAATTACTTACGAATGTGGACTAGCAAAAAGTGAAATTGTGGTTGCGTAATTGTGGCATGCCTTGAAAAAATTTGATCTTGGCGTTTTAAGAAAAAAATTAGTAATTGAATTAATGAAATTCTGTTTTTTTTTTGATAATGTTTGTTTATGGGTAGAAAAATAAAAAATTTGAAATTTATTTTTACCTTTATGTTATTTTTGTTGTATACGCAAAATGGTTCTTATTCACGAAAGATAAATGATGCGACTTTTTTCATTATTGTCAAAGGTGACTTCATGTATTTTAACACAAATTCTAGAATAAATATTATAATTTTAAAATTTTATTTTCATTGATTTTGGCCTCTGTTTTGACAAAATCTTATCTTGTATTTCCGCCTGGATCGATTGACAATGAAAATTATTAAATTATCACCCTAATGAAATTCATGAACAAACAACACCGGATATTGGAACAAATACGGATGACAATAATTACATAATTAAAGACAAACAGCATGGAATGAAGTGCATTATTTTAATTCCGAATTAAGCTTAGCGGAAGAATGGGCTTAGGAAAATTGTTGAAATAATAGAGGAATTCTTCACTTAAGACGCCTCAATTGATTAAAGGTTTTTATCCTTTAAAGTAATAGTGTTTCGTTACATGATAGTTTTAATTATTTCTAAAAAAAATTATTTTTGACTTTTAAAATTTTAAATATTTCGAAAATAATTTTAAAAAATTAAAAATTTATTCTTATTTTTATTTAAATGAGGCTAGGAAAATTATTGAAATAATAAAGAAAAATTCTTCACTTTAGACGCCTCAATAGATTAAAATATTTATTTTTTCTTTCCAAGTTAATAGTGTTTTGTTACATCATAGATTTAATTATTTCTAAAAAAATTATTTTTGACTTTTAAAATTTTAAATATTACGAAAATAATTAAAAAAAATTAAAAATTTATTCTTATTTATGCTAAAATGAGGCTAGGAAAATTTTTGAAAAAATAAAGAGGAATTCTTCACTTAAGACGCCTCAATAGATTAAAGGTTTTTATCCTTTAAAGTTAATAGTGTTTCGTTACATGATAGTTTTAATTATTTCTAAAAAAAATTATTTTTGACTTTTAAAATTTTAAATATTTCGAAAATAATTTTAAAAAATTAAAAATTTATTCTTATTTTTATTAAAATGAGGCCAGGAAAATTATAGGAAAAATAAAATTTCTTCACTTTAGACGCCTCAATAGATTAAAATATTTTTTTTTTCTTTCCAAGTTAATAGTGTTTAGTTACATCATAGATTTAATTATTTAAAAAAAAAGAAACAAAATTTCGGTAGCTAAAAGTAATGAATGCCAAGAGCAAACTAGAATCGAGATTTATTTTATTTTAATGACATTAGGGATTAAGCTTACGGAGCATTTGGCTTTGATTGATTTAGGCGCAATAAAATTAGCTCTCTTTTTTTTTTTTAAATTTTTTGCTTGTTAATTTTCCTCAGTGAATTATGTGCTACTGGCTGCATAAAATTAAATTTCGATGCAAATACTAGAGTCCCAGTGTCGAATGCTGAATGAATAATAAAAGGATCTTAGAATTTAAGATTTTGAGGCATAATAAATCTCGGAATAATAATAGCTTATTTTAATTTAATAAAACTTCTTGATTTGTTTGCTAGACGAGCTTTAATTGCGCTTTAAAATATTAAAATTTAAAAACAATTAATTAAACATAAATTATTGTTGAAAATTTTCAATTATTTTTCATATTTTTCTTTCGACCTAACTGGAGTCGAAAATTTTCTGGCTGAACCCGAAAAAATTTCCTCAATTTTTCCTATTTTGATGGAGCTTTCACTCGTGAAAAAGAATTTAATTACAAATTTTTTGTACTCGACCAACCGACTATTTTGAATTAAAATATCAAAATATAGCAACAAAAGAAGCTAATTTACCTTGAGGTAAATAAATAGTTTTTCTTTTCTAAAAAACGCAATTGTTTTTCTATCTCTAAAAAGCTTTTGTAAATGCATTTTCTTCTTTTAAAAACAGTTTGAAATTAATCATTATCTTTGAATAATAAGAACTGCTCGAAGAATCAAAAACAACAATATTTCTTTTCGAAGCTTTCATTTCTGATCCTGCTTCACAGTTAAATATTTTCGACCTCTGTTTGTAAACAATTGGCAAAATTTGAATAATTTTTTAGAATAAAAATAATCATTTTTTGAAGTTAGATCTATTTTTGAATTACCCTCAATAGACAGATGTACAAGATAAACTTGAGAAGACTATCAAATTCGCTGTTATCTAAATTTTATAAATATCTATCTTCAAAAATTATTAATTTTGATCACTACTTTTAATTAAATTGATAGCTCTTTAAATTTTTTCAAATCAAGCACTTACTGTCGAATGACTTGAAGAGAAAATTCTATAATTAAAAAATCCTCTTTTATTTCATAGGCTTAAAGGTAACAATAAGAAAGATTTTTGCTTTTATTTAACAACAAAATTATCAAACTTCTTTTTTTATTAAATAATTATAAATTAAAAAATAATTTTTTTGTGATTTTGTTGCTTTGAAGTTGAATTTTAAAAACAATTGAATGGCAAATCTAACTTGACTCAATAAAGAGTCGTAGAGTGTAGAAAAATTCCTTCAATATCTAAATTCCTGTCTAAAGGTTTGAATTAAAAAAATGTTATAAAAAATAATTTGTTATAATTAAACATTTGTCTAGAAAATAATTCGATATGTATGTTTTGATTGACAGTTATTTTCAGTAACGAATTGATTCATGAAAATGTAATCCTTTCATTTTAAATATTGACTAAAAAGTAAAAATTTCCAATATTTTTAGACCTATTTAAGATTATTTTTTAAATCAAGAATAATTGTACAAATTTTATTTATTTTTTTTAATTTCTAATTTCGATGTTTGTGAACAGGCTAGTGTTTCCTTCAAAAAAATATGCAACTTATTTATTTAATTAATTTTAAAAAAATGATTATAAAAATCGTTTACCTTGAAAAAAATGTATACCCCGGTTTTTAAAATCGATTTTTTGTTACCTGGTCTTATATAACACTTGTCAAATTAAACCTCATGAGGTTCGAAACCCGGAAGTACACTGCATGTTCAAATGATGCATACTAACAAAAAAGTTAAAATCTATTGTGCGCCTAATTTTTGAATCGAATTGAATTAAATTAAATTATTTCCTGTTTATTTTTAGCTAAAAATTATTTAATAATATTTTGATTTTTCATAATTTAATTGTCTTTAAAATTTTGGTGCACAAAAATTTTTCGATTATTTTATTTTTTTGAATTTGTTTTGATTCTTCAAAATATTGTCCATGAGACTTAATAAAGATAAAAAACTTTTAAAAATAAAAAAAAAAATTGATTGTTTTTAATTTTGCCTGAATTATTTTACCTAATAATAAGCAAATGTTGTGTCAAGATTTTTTTTATCAAATTAAATGACTAATAAATTCGATTTTAAAGATAAGTACCTTTAAGTTACAATTTAAAATTAAATATTAAAGCAAATTTAAACTAAAAATATTAAAATTTTTTATAAATAAGTTTTAAATTTGTTTTTAAAGAATAAAATTGAATGCAAGGACAAAATAAATGTGTTAAATAAACCATATTTTACCATATCTAAGTGTTATTCATAATTCTGCATTAAAAAATGTTTACTATAGAAACAAATTTTTGCATTAAATTTCATAATCAAAAAAAATACCAAAAAATTCTTTTTTTTCAAATTTCTAATCACTCTAAAAAGAACAAAACTTTGGAAGATTATTTATTTAGAAAAAATAACTTTAAAAATTTTTAAAATTATTTTCTAAAATTTTTTATTTTAAATATCGGAGAAATATAACTTTTAAATTACTCGTAACATTTTGCCCTGTATTTGTAAATTTTGATCTTATAAAAAACTATTTCTCATTCAAATCTTCTTGTAAATTTCTTCCACTCTACCAAATGATGAATTAAGTCTTTTAAACCGAACAATTTATCTTTTAGTTCGTTCTTCCTCTCATTTTTCAAAAAGTATTAATTCGCTTGTTAACTGAGTTTCTCTCTAGCTGCTTGTCTTACATTAGATTTGTGTTAGCTGATTACAAAAATTGATCCAATAATTAATCACTCGTTTAGAAAACAAAAAATTTATAATTTTAGGAGCATTTTTTTATCGTTCTTTTTTGGACATTTGGTATTTTAAAAATTTTTAATTATAATATCGGAGATTTATGTAATTCTACTCATAAAATGAGGAGATCTGTAGTTAAAAAACTTAACTACTGAATTAAAAATACTAATTTATATTTTTTGTATTTGATGCCAATTACTTGGTTATTTTCATTTTTTTTTAATTAATCAATAAAATATTGATTGAAACGAAACTTAAATAATTTTGAATTGGGTATTTCACCTTTTATATTTACAGAAAAATCTGGTATTGTGAAATTCAAATACAAATTGAACAAAAATTCTTCCTTTTTTGATGAATTAAAATTAAAGTTAAGAAAGTATACTTAAAAAAATACTGCAACAATGTGCAAAATACTTTGTTGCACCTTTTTTTGCCTATAATAAAATAATTATTTTCTTTTTTTTAAGTTAATTAAACCAATAATCAATTAAAATCGTATTAATGTTATTTTTTGTCTTATTGAAACACGAGAAAAAATAATTTTAGTAAAAAAGGTGTTGCAGTATTTTTTTAAGTATACTTTAACTTTAATTTTAATTCATCAAAAAAGAAAGAATTTTTGTTCAATTTGTATTTGAATTTCACAATGCTGAAAAATCTGCAACACAAAAGCAAAAATTTTATTTCGAACTCAAATTTTGTATTGAAATTTTTGTATGAAAATTTACAATGCCTGCCCAATGCATCTTTAAGATTGGTTTTCCTTCAATTGATTGAAGGCTCTGTCAGTTAAAAAATTTCTAAATTTTATTTAATTATTCCAGAAAATAAAGCGACACCAGTTTCGGTTATTTTAAATAATTAAAAACATTTTAAATGCTGGTTTCTATTTCTACGATATAATGTTAGTATTTTTTACAACATTAAAAAAAATAAGAGCCACTTGTTTAATTTTTATAATTATCACAATATATTGAAAGTTGAATACATCATTCGTAAAATAAAAATTTTAAAAATTAGGGTCTAAATAAAATTTTATCTAAATGAAACCAAACAAAATTTTAGACATATTTAGACATTTTTCTGAAATAAACTATAATTTTTACTTTCAAGCAAATATTAAATAAAATAAAATAAAATAAATAAAATCACAATTATTTTTCACAATCTTCTATGATTAATTTTTAATTTAATTTTTTAAAAAAAAATTTTTGAACCTTATTTTGAGCTCACACAATTTGAATAAAAAAAATAAATTCTCGTTCTTTATTAAAAAAATTGATCACAAATCTAAGTTTGAATTATTCAGCCATTTTATTAAACTACTCGTAAATTTTTACATTTTTTTAATAAAGCTTTCTTAATAATTTTCTATTTATCTTAATATCAAAAAAACATACGTGGTCGCAAAATCGAAACAAAAATTTACTGATCAAATACCCAGAGACCTATTTTTTTTATTTGAAATTTTTACGGCTAATCGAATCTAATCATTAAATAAATCTATTTTTTAAAACATAAATAAAAATATAAAGAAAGAATTTCTAATCCTTTTATTAAATATGAAACACAAAGCAATTTTTAAACTAGACATACTCAAATATTTTTAAAAAATTTATCTTACTTTTTTACACATCGCCAAAAATGGCGTGAGCTTTGAAAAATAAATAAAATTAGTATAATTTTAATTTTAAATTAATTCGAATTTTTTTTAATCTTAAATCGCTGTCTCATCCAATTTTTGAATTTAAAAAAAAAAATTTAATAATAAATTTATTTGTTTATTAAAATTCAGTGCGGGACTTAAATCACAATTTTTTTTAAATCGAATGAATAGGATAAATTGGCATATAAAATGAGTGCATGATTGAAATAATAAAATAGAACAATTTTTTGGAAACACTCTTAAAATCTAATATTCAGGGTCTATAAAATCTTTTGAAAAAATCTTAAGATATAAAAATTTAAGTATTTAAATGGCAAAATGAATGAAAAAGATTAAAACTTGGTCAATGATGATGATTAATTGTGTATTTTAATTAAACTTGTTTATTTTGTGTACTTAAAAAAATTTTTCTTTTATTTTTATAAAACTGAGTACATTATTGAACTAAGAATGTTCCACTTATTCGGTATTTGACAAATCTTGACATATATCATTTAATTCATAAATTAAATTAAATATTAATTTATTTAAATTGTGAGAAATGTGCCATTCAAAATTTAATTTAAATTTGATTAATTAATAAAAAAACGAAAGTAATTGTTAAAATTATATTTACATGTTCATCTAATCACACACTCACTAAGTTTATTTTTCTATTATTGGATTTAGTCATATTTAAAAATTATTAAAATAGCAATGTTAATTAAAATTGTGTATTTAATATCAAAATACAAAAATGAATTATATTTTAAAAATCTGTGATACAAAGGAAAAATGAAAAAAAATTAATCTTTAACAATTTATCTCTTTTATCAATTTTTCTTAATCCAAACTTGATTTATTAATTTTTTCTTTATTGACTATGATTTATCAATTTTATTTTATTTATTTTTATGAAAAACAATTTTGGTGTAAGACTCCAGGGCAGTTTCAGAGAGCCCTCTTTTCAGCCCTCATGTTTGAAAATTTTTATTTTTAATTGATTGAATTTAAATGCAAAAAAGTTAAATAAATATAAGTAAATAAAATTAATATAAATTTTTGACTTGTTAATCTTATTTAATGAATTCTAATAGATTTAATTTGTAGCCTAGAAATTTTCGTGTCTTCTAATTTACTACAATATTTCTTCGAAACTTTTAATTAGGAGCCTTAAATCACTGGAAAAAAGAAACAAACAACTTGGATAGCAATTTTAAAATTTTAAATGATAAAATGATTGTTATACAAATTAGAAATAGAAATAAAAATAAATCCTTAACATTTAAATTATAAAAAAATTTACACTGAAAACTCTCAACGACAAACTTTCTTGCCCATCATAACTTCATGCACCTGTAATAAACTCTCTTCTGATACCTTTGGGTCATTTGATAAAAATTTTTCTTAAAACTTTAAAATTTATTTTTCTCTTTTTTCTCTCTTTCTTTCTTCATTTCTTTGTTTTTATACATAAGATCACCTACTTAAGTGTTGGTTCTTGAGGAACCATGATTAGTTGCCTAAAAAAGCCACCATATTTTTTATTATTATTATTAAATAAAATATTTAGTTCCTATCTCAGGAAAAGAATTTTTTTAGCATTAAAAAAATACAGGTAATAATTAGATTCCATTCTTTTCCGACATAACTCATGCAATCGAAAAACTCACATGTTTTATGCATCAAACATTCCCAGAACTATAAGTTCAGCCTAATGGCGTACACATCAATAATGTATTATTTTTTATTTTTCTTTCAAAATCTAATTCTAGTCAAAAAATTTTCTTTAATTATTATCATTATTCTATAAAAAAAATTTAAATTTTAATTAATAGAAAATTCGCCCATACATTTTTTCTGCATTTTTTTTATTCATCAATTTCCTCTTTTAACATTAGAAATTTTTAATTTTTTAAAAATTTGTATATTTTATATTTATAGAAAATTAAATTTTTCATGAATGAAATAATTAATAATCAAAATAGTCAACAAAAAAAACTGTTTTCACATGTAAAATTCATGTCTTTTTATTATGTGAAACCATATAATTTAGTTTAGTTACTTAATTAATATAGTTTTTTGCTATACTGAGCTTTTTAGGGCTTTAGAATTTTATAAAGACCGCACAAGGCATTTTGCTTAAAAAAAGAAAAAATGAATACTATTTCTTAGATTTTAAATTTGCATTAAAATAATCAAAGATGTCAAAATGACATTCTAATGCATTAATGTATTCTCTTTTATTAATTTATAATTAAAAACATTGAAAAACGAGATCAGTGTCAGATTTAAAAAATCTATAATTTTCATTCTTAGCTCAGATGTACAAAATTTATCTCTAATATTAAAAAAATGATATTAATCTGGAAAAGTATTGAAACGTTTAGCTGTAAGAACATATTCTTATAAATTATTAAAATAAGAAATTGATAATTTTCAGCTTTATTCAATTTTAATAAATATTTGAAAAGCCAAATTCAAGTGTTTAAACTTTTTTGATAATCTTTTGATTGCTGTCCAATTTTTTAGTTAACAGATAAACAAGGTCAACAACTTGAATTAAGATAAGGACGGGCTAATAGCCAAAACACAATGATTCGTATGTTTAAATTTTTATTTAAAAAATAATAAAAGAGTTAAGAGTCTCGAAAATCAATACAATTAAATAAGTGTATTTGAATATTTGGCTCTGTATTAAAAAAATAGATTTAGGTTTAAAGAATGAGACCAAAAAAATTCAAAAATTTTTCTTACATTTTTCTCAATTTTATCTAATTTTGAGTTGAATTTAGATTTAAACCAAAGATTCATTCATTTTTAAAAAAGATAATAAATGAAATCATTTACAATTTTGATAATTTATAAAAATAATTCAAATTAGTTTAAATTAAAAAAAAAATATAGTTAGATTTTTAAAATTTTTTTTATAAACAAAACTTATAAAATATTAAAAAATAAATTTACTTTTTTGCCTCTTTTTTTAAATAATTTTTAGAAATTAAAAAATACTAATTCAATTTTTTTTGTAAACAAATTTTTTTAATAATTTAATATTTTAATATGATCACTGGGCTCTCTAATTATTTTTATTTGAACGATCCGATTTATTTTTTTGTTATACTAATTAGTATTGAATTTTAGATTAACTTAAGGTCAACTATTGATAATCATCTTAAAATTTATCATTAAAAAGAGAAAAATAATCAAGTGTCAATATTCTATGAAGTTTTTTTATCAAATAAAATTTACATTTGAATTTTATTTAAATAATTATGCTAATTAAATTGTATTAAATTAATAAAAAAAATTTTTAAATTTTTTTTAATTGAAAGCTTTAAAAAGATTATCAATTTTAAATTATCATAATAAGTTATTTAAAAACGATAAAAAGTTTTTTTTTTTATGTGAAAATTAGTTTTTTACATAAAATTTCACATAATAAATTTTGATTAAATAAAAAATTCCAAAATATTTTAAAATTTATTTATAAATTAAAAATATTCAAATATAAAACTAAACTCGGCGTAAATTATCATTTAATACCATAAAGTTCCCTTAACTTTTCTCGTTGTTTCAGATCCACAGCCATTTGGTAATCGACCAGTGCTTCGTCTTTCATATCCAATTTACCTTTGCAGTCTGCTCTTAGCTTGTACAACACGGCATCGTTAGGCGACAGACTGATAGCTTAAAAAAACACATTATTTTACTCGTATTTTCTATGGTTTTGTTTATCACGTTTTCAATCTTCTTGAAATTAATTTTCTGGTCATTAAGAGAATTTATCATTAGTTGTAAAGTTAAAGAAGAGAAAATGTTTCAAATGAATCATTAAAAGTTAATTTATCAAAATATAGATGCAGTTTTGAAAAAGATTTTTTGAGAACTTGAAAAGCTGATTTGAAGCAATGCCAATTTTTTTTTTAATTTTTCCTAATAATTAACTGAAAGTACTCAAAAAAATAAGATTTTAATTAAAAAATAATTGCAGATAAATTTTTAAAAATTGGAAAAAAATTGAAAAAGAAATAAAAAAATAAATTTTCTTTTTACTTATTTTCTTATTATGAGCCGCTTCGCTCACAGCAGCCAACTGAAATAAATGCTGTGAACAGAGAGAACGAGAGTCAAAAAACAGGAATCTGATCATATATGGAATTGAATTAACAACAAAAGAAAACGGTGACAGGAAAACGGATGAAAAATCAAGAATAGAAGAAATCTTTTTTGTACTTAAGATTAACAAGGAAACCATAAAAAAAATAACTCGATTTAAAAATGGTTTAATTTTTTGTGTTTGAATTTGTATCCAATGTTGAAATAACATTGAAAAAGTGCGATGTTTCAAATATTTTTTTCAGTTTAAAAAAAAAATTATTTTAAGTTAATATTGCAAACATTAAAAACATTGTTTTTTTTAATAATTCTGACTTTGAGTTTGTGATATGATGATCTTTAAGAAAATATTTGTAGTTCAAAAACTATCTAAGTTCTGTTTTGCATTTTTTTTAAATTGAGCATTTGGTAAATCGCATCAAACGAGCTTCAATTATCATTAAAGTAAAAGTTTTTAAAGAAAAAAAAAAGTTTTTTGAGTCTAGTCGGTTAGGTGAACTAAAGTTCATCTATTACTGGAACAATTTTTGTTCTCAGGTTTTATGAACCATTAGTTCACCTAAACTAAAAATTGTTCACCTAATTTGACATTTGATCACTTAATTCTATTTTGGCTCAGCTTTACGTGAACAAAAAAAAAGGGGAAATTATAGTTCACAAGACTCGAGAACAAGAATTGGTTGCATAAAAGGTAAACTATGGTTCATCTATCCGACTAGACCAAGTTTTTCAACGATTGAATATTAAGAAAAAAAAATTAATAATAATAATAATAATAATAGTGAATATTTTACGATCAATTTAGTTTTACTAAATTAACAAAGCAGAACGACTAATGTAGTCCTGCTATAGTAGACTTTTAATTCTTTTAGGTTATTTCTACCGACGTATTTGATTTGGTTGATCTTCTTTATTGTTACTGTTACACAATAATATGCCTCTTTTTCACAAAATTGATAATTATGCTTCTTTTTTTTTCTTTTTTTTTTTTCACATATATTAGTTTAGAAAATCCAATTTTCAGTTTTGAATATTTCAATTTTAAACATTTCAAAAACTTGTTTGTTTGTTTTTCTTTTTTTTTTTACTCCAGTTATTGTTTTCTTTATCTCCTTACAGCCATTCGGATCTCGTTTAACAGACAAACAGTCAATAACAGGAAAAATCTCCGAAAGGTAATTATTCTTCTTTTTTTCTGTGTCCACCGACATTGTCTAGTGTGTTTTTGAACTGGTTGATCGAACTTGCTGTTACAACCGACGTTGGTAACGCATTCCATTTATTAACTTTTCTGTTAGATAGGAAGTTTCGTCTTTCTTCACATTTTGTTAGCTGCGAGCGAATTCGATGCTTAGCTCGCCTAACACCTCCACTTGAACCATCATTATTCACTGGAGCACTTAACTTTGCATCATAATACCAATTGACTTGATTGAATTTGTTTTGAATTTTATAAAATTGTATCAGATCTCCACGCTGTCGCCTTTCTTTTAAAGTTTCTAATCCCAGATTAGCTAGCCTTGACTCATAATTCAAATTTCTTATTTGTGGAACTAATTTCGTTGCTCGTCTTTGAGGCAGACACACAGTATTCTAGATGCGGTCTAACATATGTTTTGTAAAGTTGCAAGAATGATTGGGCATCCCAATACACAAATGTTTTCTTGAGCATTCCAAGCATTTTGTTGGCTTTATTTACGCAGCTATCAATTTGATCATTCCTTTTGAGTTTGTTGTTCACCATAACACCAAGGTCGCGCTCATTTGTAGTCTCAGCTAATTCAACTCTGATATCATTCGCATTTACCATTGATATTCCTTGTTTACCAAAATTCGAGTTGCCAATATACATTACTTTACATTTGGATTCTTTGAACTCCATTCTCCAGCGCTTCGACCACTCAACCATCTTGTCAATGTCCTCTTGTATAAGCATTTGATCTCTAGTATTTCTAATGACACTGATCAATTGTTGTCATCTGCAAACAGCTTACAAAATTGACTTACAAGTTCCGACAAGTCATTTATGAAGATCAAGAATAATAGCGGACCAAGAACTGAACCCTGTGGGACCCCACTTAGCACATCAACCCAATCAGATTCGTACTGACCAATTACTACTCTCTGCTTCCTATCATGTAGAAAGTATTCGAACCATTCCAAAAGCTTACCAGTAAACCCATAAATCTTTAGTTTAATTTTTAAAAGCTTATGTGAAACGCGGTCAAACGCTTTTGAGAAATCTAAAAATACAACCACTGAACTGAATCCTCTACTCAAAGCCTCAGTGACGATATCTAAAGTTTCCAGTAAGTTGGTAACACAGGATTTTGTTTGCATGAATCCATGTTGATGTTGGCTGACAAAAGATTGTGTACCATTAAATGCCTAACCATTTCATCTCTTATTAGTTTCTCCATAAGTTTTATTTGTATCGACAGGAATGATATTGGGCGAAAAAAAAATAAATTTTTTGTCTTTTTTTTCTTTTTAATTATTTTTTATATTATTTTATCTTATTTAAAATTATTTTTTATTTGAAACTGAAAAAATTATTTGAAACATCGCACTTTTTCAATGTTATTTCAATATTGGATACATTTTGTAATTCAAACACAAAAAATTAAACCAAATAGATCTGAAAGTTCAAATAAAATACCATCAGTTTTAGTCGAGCTTCAGAGTACTCGAGACAGAGATAATGCCTTAGCAGGAGCTAGGGGGCTTCATAAAATTGATGGCATGTATGATAGGGTCTTTAATAACCCTGACCTAACGGAGACCGAGAGAGTATTTGAAAAACAACTGAGAGAAGAGAGAGAAAAATTGAATGAAACCTAAGAAAAAGATCGCACTAGGTATAAATTGAATCTTATCATTTTAAGAATTACTAAGGGAATATTATATAAAAATCTTAATGTTCCATTTTCCTAAAAATTCCTCAAGATTCCATAAAAAGAATTTTAATATGGGTTTTGGTATAAAGATTGCAACAAGCCATTTTAAAATAACTAGAAACTTTTTTTAACATTTTTTAGGGTAAAAAAATATCTATGATTGGCAAAAATTATTAAAAAATAAGTGATAAATAATTCCCAATAAAATATCTTAAAATATTAAAAATACCTGTAGAAAAATCTTTGCCCGCAAGCTTATAATTTTCCATTTTGTAAAGCAAAATTCCGCGATTCATGAACAAATGCGATGTATATTTGCCATACTTTATGGCTTCGCAAAGGTCTCTGAACGCCCCGGAAATATCCCCAGCCAAAGCTCTGGCAATGGCTCTATTCTGATAAGTGCTCTCGTCTTTCATGTGGCATTTATCAATAGCCATGTCTAAATTTTTCAATGCCTGACTGAATTGTTTGTGTAGCAGGAGAACGTTTGCTGAATTAAAATAGGCCAGACCAAACATTGGATCCATAAGCAGTGCTGATTGATAGTCTCGCATGGCATTCACATTATCAGCCATAAACTAAACAAAAATATAATTTTATTTTAGAGAAAAAAAAAGAATATTCATCTTTTAACTTGGTAAATAACTCCGCGGTTAACCAACAATTCTGCATTAGGTCTAATTTTAATTGCTTGGTTAATGTCTTTCAAAGCAGCCAAAGTATCACTCATTTGCAAACAAACTACAGATCTACCCTCATAAGCAGGAATAAATTCTTTGTAATAACAAAAAAATTAATTATTAATTTAACTTTGGTTTAAAATACTTGGTTTCAATTGAATTGCTTTGGTGAACTGGTCCCAGGCTAGTTTAAACCGACCTGTTATTTGGAATAAATAAGCCAAGTTTATGTGAGCATCTAAGTTGTCGGGATAAAGGTCTAGAACAGTTCCGTAGTCCTTTTGAGCTTTTTCAAACGCTTTATCATGACCCAAGTCTACATAAACATTGCCACGAGATATAAGTGCATTGAAAAATCTCGGATTGATTTGATAAGCTTCGCTAAGAACAGATATGGCCTCGGAGTATCTCTCAAGCCTATAAAAATACTAAATTCACTAAGGTAAAAAATTTATAGTTTTTATATATTAATTGGCTGCTTGATATTGAAAACCCATCTTTTAAATACAATACATCAAATAATTGAATTAATCATGAATTTGTTTTTTTATTTATTAACAGAATCAAAGGGGTATCCTTGAGGACAAAATCACAAAAATTTTTAAGGTAAAATATTTTTCGATTTGTTTTTTTCCTCTATCTTTAAAATATATTTTACGTTTTTAGAAAAATATATTTATAGAAAAAAATTAATCGAAAAATATTCTACCTTAAATTTGATAGCTTAACTTTTTTATAATTTTTTTATATGCGTACTTTTTTTTAAATGTTGAATTCTAAATTAAATTTAATCTAGACAGATATATCTAATTTCCTGAATTTGAGTTATGCAACCTTATTGATGCGACAAAAAAATTATCATCACATTTAAGATGAAAAAGACAGCCATCTTGATAATATTTTTCAAGTAATTCAGATTCAGCTCCAACGATGAATTGCGAAAATCCAATTTTGGCAGAAAAAAATCAAGGTCTATTGTCGCAGAGCCTTAAATTTTTTTTTGTTATTTTTATGAAAAAAATTTAATATTCTATTTAAAATACATAAATTTTCTTAAAGATATTTTGATGATCTTTTTAAAAGTATCAGGTAATTTTAGAGGGTGTTGGTGAATGTTTTATGGTGTTTTTTTTTCCATTTAAAATTTTAATGTTGTTTTTTTTTTCAAATCAAAAAGGCAAATGTAAATAATTTTTTTTTTCATATTTTTATATTTTCTGATATTTTTGGTGCAATGTTTAGAAAATTTTTATTTTAGATTTTCACAGAGTTGCTTAAAAATCACAAGTCTCAAGTCAAGTCCAAGTCCGGACTTTTTTTGTTTTTTTTTTCAAAAGTCCGACCAAAGACTTTGATTTTTTTTTTAAGTCCAAGTCGAGGCTTTAAAATTTTGAATACTGAAGAAGAAATTTATGCTAAAATTGCAACAAAATTCTGATATAGGGCAAATCTTTTGCATTAGACAACCCAAGAGTATATAAATTTTTTGATATGAAGCCTGATCTAGCAAATTAAAAAAAAAATTCTAGAATTGGACTTTTTTTTTTTTTAATTTTAAAGTCAGGACTTGGACTTAGAAAAAAAAAAGTAAAAAAGTCTGGACTTTTTTTTGGGACTTTTAAACAACTTTGGATTTTCATAATGAATTTTTTTTTATTTTCTGAAATATTGCACAAAAAATATCAGAAAATACAAAATATGAAAATGAAAAAATTTTAAAATTATTTTACCATCAAAAATGCTTTATTGCAAAAATGAGGTAATTAGATATAAATTTATCTTTTAAAATCGTAAAATTATCGAGCAAGACACTTCAAAACATTAAAGATAATTCGCTCACTCACAACAGAATCATTTTTTTTTTAAACAGTTTGAGAAAATTTCAAAATGTTTAAGGTTTTTATAAGAAATTTCATTAAAAATTCATAAAAAATATTTGAAAAAAAAAATTTTAAGTCAAATTTGACTTTTACCTTAATTTTTGACTTGGATATTTCAATTGAAGCAAATAGAAAAAAAATGAAGAACAAAAAATACTGCGAATTTCTTTCTACAGTATATTAAACCAGATATTTTTGTGAGGAATTTTTATTGACATATGGAGAAAATATTTTTTTATTAATTTTTAAATTTTTTTAAGATCTAAATAATGAATTTTTTGATACGTCATCAGAAATTTTGGGCATAAAATCTTAATAAGTCGCATCAAGTTTAACTAAATAAAAATATTATTAATATTTTGTTCTGTACGGAAAAAATTATGTTGTGTTCTTTTGAATTGATTTTAAAAAAAATAAAATTATTTTTGGGTCTTGTACCATTCGTGGACAATTGTCCATGGACAACGATATATATCTGTTTGTAAAAAAATTGCCCAGGTATTTTTTCAATTGTCCATCTTTTTTTCAATTTGTCCACTAATTATTCAAATTGTCCACGAATTTTTTAAATTGTCCAGGTAATTTAACACTTTTTTTTTCTTCGAAAAATTGTCCACCAAACAGACATATATCGTTGTCCATGGACAATTGTCCACGAATGGTACAAGACCCTTATTTTTAAATTAATCCACCATGACTATTAACAACTTCATTACATTATTTATATGAACAAAATTTTTGATTAAAGATGAAATAAACTTTTTATGGGCATTTCTCCTCGAAAAATTTTGACATGTTTCCTTGAATTTTTAATCAATTTCTTCTTAAAATTTTGTGTATAATAATTCGTAGTAAAATTAAAATTAAATCTTGAATCTCCAAATTCTGTTAGTTTTATTTTAACAATGCCCCATCATAAACAGTACTGAACATTTTTATTTTAAGTCTAAGAACTTTTGAAGTACTCCAGCAATTTAAACGATTTATGTGAAAATTTAAAGCTCATGAATTTCTCTATAATTATATGGGTAGATCTTTTCTGATCTCTTCTTTTCTGATTTTCCAAAAACGAAAATTTAAAAAATTTAATTTTTAAATCAACAATTTAATTAATAGAGTATTAAAGAAATAAAGCTACATTAGTGATTTATATAACCATTAGATTTTAAGATATCTAAAAATTTCTAGATTAATTTTTCCAAAATTTAAAAAAAAAAAAAAAATTTTTCAGTAAATTAAAAGGTAAAATGTACATAACTTTAGATTTTTACATTTTCATATTTTTATATTTTCTAATATTTTTAGTGCAATATCTCAAAAAAAATTTATTTTGAATTTTAACTAAGTTTTTTTTTTTAATTTTTCAGAAATATTGTACAATAAATATTAGAAAAATATTTCCATTTTGCCAATTAAAAGAATTATAACTTTAGTTTGTAAAATAAAAATTTACTTGTGTAAGCAAAGACCTATCATGTGTTGTATATCAAAATCACTGGGTGAATAAACCGCTGCCATTTTAAAATCATTCAATGCATTGAAGTAGTCTTTTGTATGAAAATAAAGGAGACCTCTATTGATGAGGACTTTGAATTTAAGGAAATCGCCAAGCATTAAAACAATGCTGAAATCTTTCAAAGCATTTTTGAAGCTTTGTATTTGTTCGTAACAAAGAGCTCGGTTAAAATAAGCCAAGGCACATGTTTGGTCCAAATTGATGGCTTCAGTAAGATCTTTTATGGCGTAATTGAATGATCTGGACATATATTTGAGAGCACCTCGGTATAAATAGCCGCGAACAGATTTTGAATTGAGTCTGACTGCTTCATTACAGTTTAAGATCGCTTTGGTGTATCTCTCTTGCATTCCGTAAATACATGCTCGAGCCAAAAAAGCTTCGAACAAAGAAGGATCAAGAGCAAGGGCTTTGTTGAAGTCTTGGATGCATCGCTGGTGCTTCAAATGAACTCGAGCAATGCCTCTGTGGTAAAAAGCCTAGAAAATTAATAAATTTATTCTATTTTTTAAAGTTTTTATTTTAATAAGAACGATCTGTTCTTCTTTAAAAAAAAATTTGTTCTATGAAAAAAATTGAATAAAAATGAGATTTATTTCTAAAATTTTTATCAGAAAAAATTTTGATATTTAATTAGAAAAGGTAAATTAATCGTTAATGTTTTTTATAATTTTTAAAATTTAGTGATTTCTTTTCTCAAATTTTCCAAAAAATTTTAAAGTTCCAGAAATTTAAAATTTAAGTGGTATCTAAATTTCTAATTTTTGACTTGAAATTCGAAAACTACGTCCTTTGAAACCTAAATTTTAATTATTTTTGGGGGGCTAAAAATATAAATTTTGTACCCAGGGGTCTAAAAATAACTAACTCTTTAAAAGTTGTAGTTCTTTCAGGCCCAGATATTCAATGATAAAATTAAAATATTTCAAAAAATCATATATATTCTGAAAGAGCTTAAAATATACACTCTGATGTATATTTTTATTTAAAAAAATGTCAATTTTATTTATTGAAAAACAGCCAGAAACAAAACTTATCGTATGTAAAGTAAAAGGAAAAATTAATTAAATTTTTATTTACATAATGATTTAATAATATATTAAAATTATTTTTACTATATAACTTTTAATTTTTTTAAAAGAGCAAAATTTATTTATTAATTGATGATTTTTTTTAATTTGACTTTTTGCAATACATTAAATGACATTTAACTAAATTTTGTGACAACTAATACTTATAATTTACGAATACAAATACATTAAATTAACGATTTAATATTTTTTTTAAATGACGTTTAATCAAAATGATGTTATAATATTAACTCTTTGAAAAATATACATTGCATGATTGCTATGTGGGTGAGCTATTTTTCCCAATAATTTTTATTTAAATTTAAGATAAGAAAAGTGTAAAAAATAAAAATTTTTCACTCTTTCTGTCTCAAGGTTTTTACCAGAGTTTCTCAAAATTTTTTTTTAACAATATATTTTGTTCTGTGTACCATGCCAATGTTTTGAATAAGGCACCCGAGAAATTCCGCGACATTTTCCGTTCTATCTTTTGCGACTCTAATTCCCTATGCTTACCCTATCTTTGCCCTAACCTATTTATTAGAGAGAGTCCACTAATAATAAAAATAAATTTTTGATATAAATGAGATAAACACTAATGGAAAAATTAAATTTTTTACGAACTACATTTGATGTAAGATTTTGTATTCTTACCAAATAATACGTAAAATTGCGTTAAATTTCGTAAAAATGGTATTTGCATAGTATATCTTAAGAACTGCAGCAAAATCATAATTTGTTTTGTTTTTCAATTCTTTTAAAGTTCTAAATTAATCTTTTAGATATCTCTACCGTATGGGTATGACAATATTTAGGGAAAAAATAAAAAAATTTTAATTTTCTTTCTATTACTTTGACTTAAATATCCTTTTTTGTGTTTTTTTAATTTTTTTTACCTTGTATAATTTTATTTTAATAAATTTTTTTTCTTATACCGTAAACTCGAGACCAATTCTCTTGGAATAATGTCAAAATTTGGGTTTATTCTATTTGTTTGTTTATTATGGAACTAATACCATTGAAGCCATGTTAAAAAAATTTTCTTTTTTTTTTAGAATAAACGTTGACTGAATAAAAAAATTTATTTGATTATATTGCCTAATAATTTTACCACTTTAGTCCCGAGGTGGCTTTTTTCTACCGCGTTTCTTTGGTGTTAATTAATTTTGCTGTTCAGTAGTTATATTTGTTGTTTCTTTATTTGAACTAGTTGTTTATTAGGCAAAATAATCGGGTCTGGTCAAAAGTTTGACCACTTATCACAAAATTTACTTTAAAAAAATCTCCCGTAAAAAATATGAACACATGATCTTGAAATTGACTATTAAAATTTACATAGTCAATTTTATGAACAAAAAATTCTATTTTCCAAAAGCAAAAAATAATTTATCTTTTTTAGCTAGGTCTTTTAGTGAAGAACCAGGAAAAACCTTTGGATTTTATACAAAAAATTACCCGGGTACAATGAATAAAATCAAAAGTAATTTTTTGACCTTCTTTTAAAAATCGCCTCTTTACAATTAGCTTATGTTAAAATAAGTGACCATTTTTTGATAAATAAATATATGAGGCGATTTTTTTTAAATATTTTTTATTTTTAATTTAAATTTAAATAAAGTTGAGTTAGCCAAACTGGTGCCGGCGGACAAATCTTTCAATGAATGCTGGAGAAAAGCAGAAAAATGCCTAATTACAGAAAAGGCAGGCAAACGAAATAAATAAATTGATTTTTAAAAAAAATTAAAATCATCTTTTAGCAAACGAAAAAAAATTACTTTACAAATATTTACATAAATTTAGAAAATATGACAAAATATTACATTAAATTGTATAATTTTACGTAAAATGATGTAAAAAAATGGCATCTTGAAGTTGATGATCAATTCAAAATATCATTTCAATTCAAAAAGTTTATCTTTAGATATAAAAACAAATCTTTGATTTAATGGAAATAATTGTAATGTAAAATGCTTTACATGCAATGTAGATTTAGAAAATAAGAAAAAATTGAAAGAACATTTTTTCAATCCATTGATAAAATCGATTTTCAATTTAGTTAACTGATTTTTTGTAAAGTTTTAATTTTATTTTATTACTTATTTTGAATTTTTTATTTGAATTTCTTTTTTAAATTTAATTGAGAATGCGAAACACAAATACTTTTGAAACAAAAATTTTCAAATAAACTTTACAAAAAATCAGTTAATACATTTAAAAATTAAAATCGATTATCAATGGACTGAGAAAATATTTTTTCAATTTTTTTTTATTTTCTAAATCTACATTGCATGTTAATCATGTTACATTACAATTATTTAATTTAAATCAAAGATTAAGTTTAAAATCTAAGGATAAACTTTTTGAATTGAAATGATATTTTGAATTGATCATCAACTTCAAGATGCCAAAAAAATGTAATAAAGTGTAATGTTTTTTTTCAAAAATTTTTTTATAAAATTCAAATATTTTTATTTATTTTCCACTTTTTCCTCTAAAATCCAATTTTTTTTGGCCGTAAGCGTTTTTGTAATATTTCGTAATATTACGTAAGCTTACATTTTCTGACGTAAAATTACGTAAAATAACGTAATCTTACCCATTATACAGTTTAACTTTAAACACTGTAATAAATTTTTTTTCAATTCAAAAATAAATGGATTTAAATGAATTTCTTCAGATCGACTCTTTAAATCATCTAAAAATGTTGATGAACACTGCTGTTAAAATTTGTAGATATTTGAGACAAATGACTTATCTTGATCTTAATAAAGAGAACTTTAAATGTGGGGGTCTTCAAAAAATTTTCGAGATTGATCTGAATGAACATTTGCTGGGTACAGATAAACAGATAAATAAAAAATTTGGGGTTTTATTCAAATTGTGTGGTTAATACCTTTTTTTAAATGAATTTAATAAATTTTTAAATAATTTTTGTGTTTTTTTTTTCCAAATAACTGATCGTATTTATTTAAGAGGAAATACAAAAATACATACTTGAGCATTTTCAGGATTTAAATCGATGACTTTATCGAATGAACTATAGGCATCAGTGTAATGTTTGGTTTCAATAAAGCACTGGCCTTTCATGAAATATGCGTCAATCAGATCTTTTTTGTTGGCCTTTAGTCCGGTCAAATTTGCCATTTTGGAAAAGGAACTGCTCGTGGTCGACATGTTTTTACTGCTTTTAGTTTCATCAAAATTTAGATCTATCGACTTTTCAAAAGCCATGACTGCTTCTTTCCACTTTTTAGCTTTCATGTACACTCTACCAAGCAAATTGTAAATACTTGTGGTCGCTTTTACTTTCAACTCTTGTTCCAAAACACTGATGGCTTTGTCATGATTTTTCAAAAAAGAAAATACTAGCGCTTGCTGAGTAACAGATTGATTCTGAGCTGCGACTGAATTGGTCATGCTTGATAAAGTACTAATACCCTCATTTTTGCTGCGAATTTTAGCACTGCCACCACGATTTATTACGGTGCCAAAATCATTATCATTTGATGCTCTTGAATTCACATTATCTTTCATGAATGAAGCGTACTGGACACAAAACGCTGCCAATTTCAGATCGCCCATCTCAAGAATTGTTTGACCCTACACAAAAAATTAAACAAAAAGCTGAAAATTTTTTTTTTAATTTAAAATTTAACCCTGTAAATGTAAATTTGAGTGTTTGTTGGATCCATATGTATGGCTTTTGTGTAGTCAAGATAAGCTCGTTTAAGCTTTTTGAAAATTTAAAAGAGGGTTTTTTATTAAATTAAATTTTTTTACATCATGAACATATCGGTAAGCCTGGGCCCGGCACAGATAGGCTCGAATGTAGACCGGATTTGACTTGATGGCCAAGTTAAAGTATTTAATGGCTCTAAGAAATGAAGTCAATGGATAAAAACAGAGTTTTTTAAAAGTCCCAAAAAAAAGTCCAAGTCATTAAAAAATTTAAAAAAAAAAAAAATTCTGGATTTGGACTTGACTTGAGACTTTTAAACAACTCTGGATAAAAAGATAAATTTTTTTTTTATTACTTCCAGTAGTTCATTGTCAAATTCATGTATATAATTCCGAGATTGACATATGCTGGAGAGTATTCCTTGTCCAAAAGAAGAACACTTTCAAAATCTTTAATTGCTTCGTCATATCTTCATTTGAAATAATTAAAATTTTCTTTTAATAAAATTAAGATTATGAATTCAGAATAAAACAATTTTTTTAAAATTATACAGAATTTAACGAGTAATTTACTCCGAAAGATAAAATAATAAGAATTGTTTAAATTGAATTATTTTTTATTTTTTTAAAAAATATTTCTAATGTGTAATTAAGACTTGATGTATTAAAATTTTTGTTTTACTCGTGGGCTTTTTTGACAGGTCTAAAGAGATTTTATATTTTTTTCATAATAATTTTTTGTAAAATAGATTTTTAAAGGATTTGAGTAAAAATCAGACTTGTGCAGAAGTCAAAAAAAAAATTATTCTAAAGTCTAGTTTTTTTTTTTTGAAATATAAAAAAGATTTTAAAAAAAGAATGAAAAATAATCAAGCTTAAAAGTTTTAGATAAACATTAATTCAAGATAAAATCTTTTTGAAAAATTACAGTCATTAAAATCATTTTAAATATCAGATACAGTACCGCTTTGACACAAGGATTTCGGTTAATTACCAAATCAATGTGTCAACGCAGTACTGTATACAAGTCAAATGATTTCTTTTTTATTTTTTTTTTTAATTTAGAATCAAGTTAAAAAAATTTTTTGGATAAAATTTTTTTTGAATGATACAAATCTTGTTTGATCTGATTTAGAGAAAAAAATAGACTTGTGCAAAAAAGAAATTCATATTTTTATTTAAAATGAATTTTTAAATTTCTTAATTCTTCATTTTGAGATAAATTATCAAATAAATAAAATTCTCATTCTAATGTTTTTGTCATTTTATTTTCGATAAAAAAATGAAAAAAATCAACAATTCCTTTAATTTAAAATTCTTTTTTGGATTTTAAAAGAGAATTTTATTAACACTAGAAAGTCCGGGAGGTCAATTTGACCCAATCGAGCTGTAAAGGTGCAAAAAAATTTGGCTTTCTAGTGTACAAATTCGAAAAATTTATAAAAATAAAAGTTCAAAAAGTCTTTTTTATGCTAAATATTCATTGAAATAAACAAATTAAATTTTACTTACTGTTCAAGTTCAGTGTACAGAATTCCTCTATGCAAATAACTCTTCAAATTTTCATATCCTTCTTCGATTAAAATTGATATACTAAGGTCTTGAATGGCTCTAGTCGGATCGAGTCTGGAAAAATAAAATCTTTAATCAAAACAACAAAAAGAAAAGCATCTTTATTTCCACAACTATTTTAATTATCCTGTAAAAAGATAAATTTAAAATCAGCACCATAATTAAGGAAAAGTTAAAAAGTTTTAATAATTTTCAAAATCAATTTAAACTTCAATTTAAGATGCTAATATAAAAATTAAAAATTTAAGTCAAAATTAATTTAACCATGAAAATTAAATGAAAATATGTGTTGCATTAAATTTAGAAATCAAAAATTAACTAAAAAAATCAGTATTAAAAAACTTTTTTTATTTTTTAATCATTTGCATCTAAATTTGATCAAAAACCAGCACATGTAAAAAATTAACATGTAATGAATTTTTATTTTTAAAAATCTACAAACTATTTATTTTTGTTCTTAAAATTACTGTTACTTAATCCGCATTGTACTTTCATTACGTAGATACTCTTTATTTTTTTTACTTTAAAAAAATATGAGTAATTAGTTTAATTTTTTTAATTTGAAAATTTTGAAGAAAAAATTTAATAAAAGAGATTTAACCTTTAAAAAAGTTCTGAGGTATAAATTTTTTTTATCTAAGGATTATTTTGTTTTAAAAATTAAATTATTTTTTTAGTTTATAGAAGTAAATAGCAAGACAAAGATCTAGGCTTATTTATGATTAATCGAATTTCTAGTGAACTTTTTTGAATAAAAAAAATTTTCAAATAATTCTTAGTTCTTTTTTTAATTCGATTCAATAAAATAGCATTTGATCTTTATTTAATCACATTAATCAAATATTTTTAAACTAAATAAAAAATTATAGAATTGTAAAAAGTCCAGATTTAATTCGTGACAAAATTTTTTTTCCGAAAACTGAGTGTCATGACATGGAAAAAAAATTTAAAAAGTCATTAACTTAACTTGGACTGATTGATTTAAGAAAAAAAACTTTCTAGAAAAAAATTCTCCATCAAGTCTCGGCTTAGAGCTTTCAGAAAAAAAAAGTCCTAGATGGACTCTGACTTGAAAATGATATTTTTAGACTGGTGAGAATTAGTCATTTATACAATTATTGAAAAAAAAATTCCTTTAAAAAAATTTTGATTTAAAAATTTTTTGTTGCCTAAAAAATTGCCAAAATAGAGTTGGAAAAAAACATGGTTGCTATTAAAAAAATGGTCTTTAATTTAAAAACATACTTTCTGAGCAAACAAGCCCTATGGTAATAAGACTGCCAGTCATTAGGATTTAGATGCAGGGCCACACAAAAGTCATCAAACGCCGCCTGATAGTCCTCCAGATTTAAGTGACACTTTCCGCGATACAGCCTTGCCTGAGCCTGATTCAATGGGTTATGCTTAATCAGCTCGGTAAAATCAACAATAGCATAGTGCCAATTTTTGCTGTTAAAGTAGCTCATTCCGTGTTTGAACCAGGCCTCTGAATTTTTTGGATTAAGTCTAGTGGTGGTCAAATAGTCGTCCATGGCCATGCGAACATCTCCTTTTTGTTCGTACAACTTTCCTCTTTTGAAAAAAGCCTGGTCGTCATTGGGATTAAATTTGACCGCTTGGGAATAATTGACAATGGCCATTTGGAGATCATTTCGCTGGGCATGCAAATCGCCCAGCGACAAATAAGCTCCTGAGTGCGATCTGTTCAGCTTTATAATTTGATTTAGGTCCTCAGTGGCGTCTTTTCTTCTGTCCTGAACCAAATAGACCAAGTGCCGTTGCCAGTAGGCGTCCACAAACTTGGGCTCAGTGTCTATGGCCAAGTTGAAATCGTCCAAAGCTTTTTTTATAAATCCCAATTTGCGGTACAAAGTTCCCCTTCTGACCAAGTCGAAAACAAGCAATTTTTGCTCTAGCCTTCTATTGAGAACTTCAATTTCTTTTTCAGCTACTTTGATGTGCTGAAAATTGAGCTTTTTTTCGTCCAGATCTTCAAAATTTATTTGAGAATAAGTAGCATAGGGCGTTGGACTCTTGACTATTTTTCTAATCTTGTCCCCCTCTTCTTCCATTTCTTCCGCATCGCCACTTTCTTTTTCAGACTCGATCTTGGTCTCTTTTTTTATGTCAAACAATTTGGGCTTTTCATTTGAGTCATTCAGCTGGCTTTCATCTCCAGTTATTACTTGGTCAAACCACACATTCCATATGTCTCTGGTCCATTCTCGTTCCTTGTCGAAATACTCATCTTGTTCGGTGGCCCATTTGGAGTCCTTGAATCCCAATTGTTTCTTGTATTCTTCAAAGCTTGTGTATTTGCTGACACTTGGTCGGCGTATGTGCCTGACCCTAGCTGCCTCGGCAAGCAATTCGTCATCTTGATGCAGCGTTTTTGTCCTGGGCTTTGTTTGGTCCAAAGAGTGGCACCGAGTTAAGGCTTTAATGTTCTTATTGTAAATATCGGATTCGATCTGGATCAGAAATTCCATTCCGAGCACAGCGTTTTTGAATCTGTTCGGACCTCTGGGCTTTTTTTTCACCGAATTTTTTCCACTCGTTTTGGTCGAGTCTTGCATCACATATTTTTTTCCCTGTGCCAAGGCAATATCAGCCAGCGATTTTTCAACATCTTTGAAAATAAATTATTTTTTTTGTAAACTTTATCAAAGAAATTTTTTGTTTCTTTAAGGAATTTTATTTTTTTTTGTATATAAATTTCTAGTTGTATCACTAGAAATACAGAACCAAAAAATTATTTTTCGTAATTTACAGTGCTGCTACGATACCTTGAATTCACCGTATTTTAGGTAAATAATGATAAATTTACGATATTTCAACAAAAAGGAAAATGGATTTTTTATTATTATATCCTTTTTTTTTTTAACAAATTTTGAAAATTAATATTTTAACATGGCCCTCATTAAACTTATCCACAAATTTAATAAAAATAAGAACAAAATTAACTCAAACACACACTATTGTGATAAAAACAATAAAATTTTTATTTTTTTGCTAACAAATTTATTGTGAATATAGCAAATTTGATGTTAATAGAGGTGGATTTTGGGTATTAAATTAATTGAGTAATCGATAAAATAAATAAGAGTGAATTGATTATCATTCAAAAAAAAAACAAAATGATTTCAAGAGGTAAAAGTTAAAAAAATAATGAGGTTCACCGGATCATATATGTGACATTGATACTAGTGATGGTGAAAATGATGTCGAAAAAATAGTAAAGAAAATAAAATCTTTTCGACATAAATATATATTAAAGAAAATCTTCAATCAATAGATTCGATAGTTTGGGCGAAATGGTAAAAAAATTCTTGTGCTGATGGTGAAAAAGTTTATTATCGATGTAAATTATCAAAAATCAGGGAAAACAATGTGAAAAAAAATTACATTTGTATTATTTGAGCGAAGTCTAAAAATAACTGTTTATGAATCAGTCAATGTGCATACACATTTAGACAATAGTGAAAAAAATATGTCACCCGGAGTAAAAGCCAAAATAGTTGAATTTTTTAACCTTAATATCAAATACTAAAATTAAATCTTAAATTTTTTTTAAAATTTTTTAATTTGCCTAGTTATTGTTTTATTTTACCTGACGAATTTTTTTTTAAATAGCATTTTTCAGAGTTGTTTAAAAGTCACAAGACTTTGACTTGGAATCTTGAAGAAAAAAAAGACCTAACATGGACTTTATTTCGGGATTTTTAAACCACTCTGGAATTTTTCCTAATTTACCTAGCATTTTTTTTAAATTTACCTAGCATTTTTTTAAATTTACCTAGCATTTTTTTTTAATTTACCTAGCATTTATAAGCCGGGCTTATAAAATTCTTGCTGAGAAACACACTAAGAACATTAACAGAAACTTTTTAAAATCTTGTTCGGAATAATTTCTTGGACAATTTTAATAAAAAAGATATATATAAGAAAAACAAAAATTTTTACTTTTGGGAAAAAAATTTCCATCCGCCTTATTCTGACCACTGGTGCTCGACATTGACTTGTCATTTTTAAAATCAATTTCCTTGTGCGCCATTTTTTCGCCCTGCGTCGACTTAGTCTTTGATTTCAGGGAGCTCACCGACCCACTAATCAACCTACTCTTTTTCAAATAATCACTCTTAATCACTTTCTTCTGATTGACAGCCTCTTCCAGCGCCTCATTATAATTCGAATCAATCCTCATAAAATCATAATCATAAACATCAGGCTGAGCGCGACCACCTTTGCCACAAACACTCTCGGACATCGATCTGGCCATCTTTGCACTACCATCAAACATGCCTTCATTCTCCCTCTCAAACTTGCTTAAATCAGTGTCCGAGCAGTACTGCCGGTTCAACAACTTGTCCAAAATGAGCTCAAACTCCAGTCCACTCTCATCCACCGACTCCTCATCACTACCATCACCATTCTCTTCGTCCAAACTGTCCGATCCATTGGCAAACGTCTTCACTTTGGCACTCTTCTTGTTGGCCAGCAAGTTCATGTCGTCCAGTGGTGGCGGCATCGATCTGTACTCGGCAAACAATCTCTCTCTTATTCTAGACGGCTTGATGCTCATTTTGGGTGGCGCTGGCTTCAAAAACGTCAGCGTAAACTCCTTGTAATCCGTCAAAGACTGCATGACCACTTGTTTGCCATCCAGTTCCAAACTTTGCTCGGCTTTTTTTCTCCACACATCCAGCTCCGGGTCCTCAAAGCCCGAGTCAATGGTGGTGTAGCTTTTTTTCTCATCAAAATGCATCAAATCGGCCAAGTTGTCCACAACTCGCTTGGCCGCCCGGTCCGTCCTATTGTAGGCAATGAACTGCTCATTGAAGCCTGCAGACTTTTGACTCACAAAGCTGTCACTGGGCCGTCCACTTTCTTTTTCCTCTCTCTCATACTTTTTGTGCACATGGTACTTTCTGGTCACGTCCACCAACTGGTCTGGCAACAGCATTGAATCGCGCCTCTCATACTCAAACACACAAAATTGGTGCAGATTTCGCCAGTTCTTTTGCTTGCCAATCGACTGCCTTGGCTTTCTGGGCTCAACAGAGTGGCCGCCTTTTTCAATTAGTCTCAAACTGGTCGCTGTGGTGTTCAGCACATCTTCTTTGGTGACCAGCGGTGGCAAGCTGGCCAAATATGTGTCCATTTCGTCCTGGTAGCTGCTGACCATTGATTTGACTGTTTGGCCATCGATCTGGGTGTCTGTGTCACGTGATGTTTTGTCCAGCTCGGCATCCAGCTCAAGATTGTCTGTGATTGTGCGCACAGAGTGCGCGCCCAGAGAGTCACGGATCGAGTCGGCATTGATTGCCGAGTCTACCATGCTCCGCTCTTCCAACAGCTCCTTTTGCTCGTCCAGCTTTTCGCTGAACGACGGGTCGAACAAACTCAGACTAGTCTTGTCCAGCACAGTGCCCAGAATTTCCTGTATTTTTTTGTTAGATTGTTCCTGTTCGGACACAAGCTGACCCGACTTGATTGCTGTTATTAGACCCTCTACACCCTTGACTATTTTTTTGTCCTCTAGGCTTTGAGTTGGCGACGAGTCAAGCTCCTTTTTGTCCACTCTGGTCACTTTTTTTTTTTTCAAATTGGCAATTTTTTTAGCCTCATCGACCATCCATTTCACCTCT
>QEOQ01000256.1:513226-523401 GCA_010279815.1 Brachionus plicatilis
ACTTTTTCCATTGAAAAGATTTTTTTTTTAAATTGTTACAGTCAATCCTCGATATAACGAACTACTTGGGCGGAAAATTCGGTATTCGTTATATCGAAATTCTCATATAAAATGATAGGGACAAAAAAAATTTTAAACCAAATTTTATTGATTAAAAAAACTAAAATAAAAATGCGAAAAAAAACGAAAAGTTAATTTTTTTGAAAAAAATCGGTAATAGATGGTTGTTTGGTAAAGCTACTTTCAATTATAAAATTTTCAATGTCTTGAATTTTCCAAGATAATTTTTAAAATCAACCAAGTCTTTATAAACATGAAGATTTGTTTACAAATTTTTTTCATAAATTTAAAGCATCATTAGAAATAATTTTATTGAATGAAGCTTAATTCCGCAAAGTTACCAATTCCTTAGTTCCATTCACCTCTTTGGAAAGAAATGAAAGACTTAGTATATTCCAACTGTCAGGACTGATTGGTTGGTCCAAACCATATCTTAAATAAAAAAAAATATAAATAAATTGGTAAAAGACTCTGTCAAGTTAGGCTTGAATAATTTTTTGATTATAATTTTTCCAATGCTTTTCAACAGGATAATGAGATAATCTCCTTTCCAATACCTATTATCATTTTTTGCATCATCGTAATCTTTCATTTACTTCAAGGACCCTACTTATATTCTTTAATTTTAGAAAAGTTTAATTAATTTAAGTTAATTTGAAATCATTTCATTACATAAATTCTATTTTATTTTTTCATTCTTTTATCTATATTTTTTAATATTAGGGAGCTTTGGCTCGGTAAAGCAAAACTAAAAAAAATTCATGTCATTTTTTGCATTAAGTCAAATTCACGAGTTAATTTATTAGTGCCTCACTTAAAACTTTAAAGGTATTATCTTATTGATGTCATTTTTTTTCCTTTTGGTTCATGAAAAAAAAAATTTTCGTCAAAAAAGTGAAGCATAAAATATGGTAGGTTTTTTTATTTAGATTTTTTATTCAATATAGGCCAAATATTAAAAGTTCCAATTTGGAAGGATTAATTTAAATCGAATAATTTGTTTAGAAATTGATTTTTTCTTAGAACTTGAATGTAAAATACACTCTTAATTTTTATATCTGATAGTTTAAAAAATTTCTTTAAAATTTTTTCTAAAAAAACATAATCAATTCTATTTAGGAAATGCAATTATGAATTTAATTTTTCTTTTTTAATTTTTGGTGAAAATGAGAGAAAAAAATGTCTTTAAAATATTTAATTTAAAAAAATAGAATTTTTTTTAAACTTTCGGGATGCAAAATTTTGAAAGGAAAATTGAAAACAAGGTTCAGTCTTCAAAATTTTATTTTTAATAAAATCAAAAACAGTCTAAAAATAGAATTTAATTGAAAAAAGTTGCCATTTTTTGAGAGTTTTTTCTTTATTTAATTTTAATTTTTTAAAAAATATAATATTTCCAATTACTAATCTCAATTCATCTTGTACCTATTTTTACAACGCCCTGTAATGATATATTTTTATGAAAATTTAATTGAGATTACATAAAAAAATTATCTGTTACCATGGTCAGAAAAGATAATTCCTCTTTACTTATTTATGGACATGCAACATGGGTAAAAAAACTTTTATTAAATTAGTAATTCGTAAAATGATTTTTTAAATGATTCTTTTTCTTTTGATTTTGATAATTTTGAATAGAATAAATAAAAAATAGCGTTTTAGTGTATTTTTAGCGTACCTCTATACAGATATTCTTTTAAAATATAGATTAAAATACATTCTGAAATTAAATTAAAAAAAAAAATTCTAAAATAAATATTTTTGTATCTGAGGATTTTTGTATCAGAAAAAGTATAAATGGGATTTATCTAAACTTTCAAAATTTTTATAACCAAAAAAATCTTTCTATTATAAATTAACGAAACAATCGATGTCAACAAATATTGGTGACTTTTAATAAAAATTATTTTTTTTATCAAGTTCAAAAAATATGGAAAAGGAGCAAAGAAACTTTTTAGGAGCCAGAAAAGGAGATAAAATCTATGATGAAATATACGAAGCATGTTTAACTAATGATCTAGGCATCAAAAAAGAAAGTAATTTTTTAAAATACAAAATAATTTAAAATTTAAAATTAAAAATAAAAGGAACAAATTTTTGTCAATTGAGCCACAATATTCATCAATTGCTAAGCAAATTTAAGGTCGAATCTAAAAATAGGAAGCAAAATGAAAATTTTATAGACAAACTTAAAAATTTAATGGAAGAAATTGACTCATTAATAACCGATTCAAAAGAAGAAATTCTTTTAAAACTAGAAGAGTTTTCAAGCGAAGAAAAATTGCTTAGCAAAGAAATCGAGTTATATGATAAAAAAATTCAAAATTGGTTATTGAACAAAAATGAAGGACAATCGACTAAAAATGGGAAAAAGGCAAGTTTAGTTAATGACAAAATGGAAAGCTCGGATTTGCTTAAGGAAGTGGTTGATTTTGATGTAAGAATTTATTTTTATTTTTCCGAGCAAAATTAATTTTAATTTCAGAAATTTTTGCTCAACAATGGTGGCCACAACGGTGGATGGGACGAAATCGATCATTCATTATTTTTAAAAATTCGCAATAAACATAAAGTAAAATATATTAAAATAAAATTTTAAAAGTAACATTTTTTCTATTCAAAGAGTAAAGCAAGTTTTAAAGGTGAACTTGAAAAAATTATTGCCACCAAAAATAGAGATGAAATCGACAAACACGAAGAGTGGTATCAGAATTATAGCAATTTGAATGAGCTTAAAAAAGAAGCTATCAAAAAATGGAAGGAACAAAAAAATGTAATTAATTTTTTTATAAAAAATATGAAATATCTATTTAATTAAGTTAAGAGTATCGAAAATAAAGTCCTTAATTGAATAGTTGTTGGCACATTGTTCAAGAGTTTAATCTTAATTCATACTTTTGCTTAATGATTCATAATTATGGTCCTCTTTTGTTCAAAAAAGAATTTTATTATGGGTGGTATTTATTGTATCATCAAATATCTAAAATTTATCATCAAAAAATTAAGTAAATAACATCAAAATTTTAACATCAAAAAAATGAAATTTATCGCCAGAATTTTTTTATTTTCATCACAAAATTTATTAAAATTTCATCAAAAAAAAATACATATGAATCAATCAAAATAAATTCATCATCAAAAAACACGAAAATTTAGATTAATTAAATAGAAAGTATGCATCAAAAATTTTTTTTTTTACCATCAAATAAAATAATTATTATAACCAAAATCAATTGGAATATAAAATATAGAAAAAAAAACATCTCAATTAAGCTTTTTTTGACTAATTTATTTTGCTTTCATTATTTACAAAATCATCGAAATTTTTTCTAATTTTTTAATTTAATTTGACTTGTGAATTGAAAGATGTCGATTGAAAATAAAATATACAATTATTTGCTTACAAAACTAATGGTATAAGTATTTATAAATCATTTGAAAATTTCCATAATTTTTACAATAAATAAAGTATTGCTGATTCATTTCAAAGTAATTTAATTTTGAAGTAAAATTTCAATTAAATGCTTTATTTATTTTTTTTTGAAGCGTAATTTTTTTTATTTGATTCAGAGAAAAAAAAATTGATGAAAAAAAAATATTTTTTTAAGTTATTTTTTAATTGTTGTTAAAAAATATTTTTGATGACAAAAATTTAATTTTGGTGGAAAAAATTTTATTTTGATGATAAATTTGAGTAAAAATTTGATGCCAAATTCTGATTTATTTGATGATGAAAATAGTTATTCCGTTTTATGATCTGATCTTGAATAGTAAAGTGCAGACTTGTTTTTAAGTCATAGTTTTAAGTCTAAGTTACAAAAATTTAAGTCAAAGTTATGACTTGCACAAAAAATTTTATCAATATCTGCTTCATTTGGACCAGTTGAAAGAAATTTTTCATAATTTGGTTACATTAACAGACCACATGGGTCAAGATTAACAGCCAGGAATTTCGTACTAACTACTTTATTGGTATCAAATATGGATTTATTAAATCATTGACTTGACTTAAAAAAAAAAAAAAAAAATTTAAGTTATTGACTTGGCTTGACTTAAGACTTGTGACTTAAAAACAAGTCTGGTAAAGTGAAAAGAATTACACTTCTTTTCTCCAAACTTAATCTTACTAAACCATTGATATTCCTTTTTACCATCATTAGTCATATCAGGATAAAAATTTCTCAAAATATTCAAGTGCAGAAAATAATCCTCAAAAATAGAACTAAGCTTCTTTTTTTTAAAGGACAAAGAAGGTAAGTCGACTTTAAAAAACTTGAATAATTTTTGATTTAAATTTCAAAAATTTAATCCCTATAGCCAAAATTAAATTGTTTTGGCGTGTGCTAATTCATTAACTAAAATTACTGATTTTTCACCAATTTTACTAGATGAATAAAAAAATCACTTATATTTCATTAAATTACTTAATTAATTTAAAATTGTGAATTAATTTTAAAAATTAAGTTTGTTGCTAGTTTTTTCAACATTTAATTAGATTAAAAATTTTTTTTTTTTTTTCAAACTTTTTTAAAAATTTTTGTTTATCCTTTGTCACTTTATGAGCCGAATTGTAATAAACAAAGAATTATTGAGATCTTAATTAGAAACCAGATTACAGAACTCACATTTTTCACCAAAATTAACACCATAATATTCTAAATTATTAAAATATTGTTCTAATTCAAAAAAAAATCTAATTGTACAAAACATCCTTCTCTAGCTTAAAAAACTGCTCAAAATCGACTTTAACTTCTATCAGTTTTTTTAAAGTAAAATTATGTTTAATTTATAATTTAAATACTATTTAGAAAAACTTCAAAAGAACATTATCAGTTATGCAAATTTAGGAAAAAAATTTTTTTTTTAATAATTTTAGTTAAAAAATAATAAATCGCCATTTTTAGCTAAAACTTTATGTTCCGGTTTGGCAGGTGACAAAATATAGAATATAAAAACTTAACAAATTTTTCTAAAATTGTAGTGCATTGTATATTTATGTTTCTACATTTTGGCTTTCATTATCATGTCTGCCTTCCTCTGGTTAGAATTTTTTATCAAAAATAATTTAAGAGATGAAATTCTTGATTCCTGATCCTGATCTCAAAATTTTCACCCATATAACGCATTTAAACTTAACCTCATCTTACTAAAATATGATTAAAAAATTTTAATTTTTATAAAAAAAATAAAAGTTGGGAACTCTTCTAAAAACAAAATTTTACTCTCAATGCTTCTAATAAAGTGCATCGATTTTGTTTCTTGAAAATACAACAATATTTTAATTGTATAGAAATACTTTATTGTATGATCTATCAATTTTATGCATTTTTTTAACTAGAACTACTTTAATGTTAGATTTATTGAAGGCCAGCAAAAGTGAAGTTGTAAATTTGGTAGACGAAGAACTAAAGCTCAATCAGGAAATCGAAAAGGAGCTAAAAAACCGCTTCGAGAAGAAACGCCTTCAAGAAAAAGCTGACAAAAACAAGAAATTGAATGAATGGAGAGTAATTTAATTTTGAAGAATTTATTTTTCAGTATTCACTTTTTGATAGATTGAGAGAGAAATTCAAAAAGCAAAGGAGAATGAGAAGCGACGTAAAGAGGAAGAAATCCAAGCTGAAAAAGAGTTTAAAAAGCGTCAAGAACAGGTTCATTTGATTTTTTTTTTAAATAAAATTTTAAAATTTTTTTAGGAAGAATTACGAGCCAAGGTTTTCGAATACAAAAAACAAAAAGAAGAGCTGAACGAATACATCGAATTAGAGCAATATTTGTTACATGAAGTTGAGCAAGAAAAAAAAATAAAAAATACTAAACAAGAGATAACCCGATTTCAGTCGAGGGTAAAGTGAAAGAAATTTTTTTTTAAAAAAAATTCAATTTTGATATTTTTAAGGATTTGGCTCACTTACAGGAAAAGCAAGCTCGCCAGCTGGAAAAAAAAATTGAATCAGAAAAGCGTAAGAAAATTTTGGAAAGTACAAAAGAAAAGGTAGATGTTGACTACGATCCAAATAGATTGTATAGAATGACAAATTCATGGAAAACGAGAGTTAACACTCCGAGGTCGGACAGTGCTGGACCAGTTATCACTCCTCGCATTCCACATCTTGCTGTTCCTAGTTGGAGAAAAGGAATTTAAATGTTTATTGTTTATTTTTAATAAATTTGTAAATAAATTTTTTAAGCAAACTGTTTGATTTTAGTTTAACAGCTTCTAAAAGCTTGTCAAAAACTCAATTGAAAATTTAAAAGTTAGAAACATGAAAAATAATTTTAAAAAAAAAGTTATTTTAAATCACTAAATTTATTTATATTTGATTCGGATATTTTTCTTACAGTCAAAAAACAATTCTGAATTATTTTTTCACTGACAAAATTTACTGATAAAACAAATTAAAGTACAAATTAAAACTAGAGTTGTTTAAAAGTCCCAAAAAAAAGTCCAAGTCCAGAATTTTTTTTAAAAAATTGCTAGATCAGGCTTCATATTAAAAATTAATATACTCTTGGGTTGTTTAATGCAATAGATTTGTCATATATCATAATTTTTTTGCAATTTTAGCATAAATTTCTTCTTCAGTATTCAAAATTTTAAGCCTGGACTTGGACTTGACTTGAGACTTGTGACTTTTAAACAACTCTGATTGAAAGAGAAAAAATTAAAAAAGAGCAAAAGTTGTCTATTTATGATTTTCAAATATATCATTTTATCGTTCCAATTCTGTTGAATCAAAAAAATTCCATAAAATCTGATCAAATATGCTTAGAAATTGGTTTTTAATTATGATCTTTAAGTATCATAATTAATATTTTAATTTTGCATTCTAAATATACTGTTAATTTTTGCTCAAAAAGGAACTGGAAAAGGAAATGAGCGCCGCCTCATTATCTATTAGGATAGAAAAATACATATTATTATAAATATACTATTAATTTAAAAAAATTTTTAATAACTTATTTCTTGGCCTTGTAATTAAAACAATCTGAAAAATTTAAATATAAATTTAAAAAATTTGCTTTATATAAAATAGTCATGTATTTTATGATGATGATTTTATCATTTGATATAAAATGAAAAGTGAAATTGTTTTTTATTTATTTATTTTATTGCTTCAAAAAATATTAAGAGACATTTGTTTTTTTTGTGATATAAAAAAGATAAAATTATTAAAAAGAAAAAATGCATTTATTTTTTCATGGCCTTTGCTTTCCGGTTGTTCTTGATCGTGTAATTGAATTTTTCTTGGTCTTGGTTATTGGCAAAAACCAACTAAAATTAGATTTTCAGCATGCTGCTCAGATAATGGGTTGCATCTCTGACTGATTGTTTCTTTTTTTCCTTTTCTTCCTTCTACGAATGTGATGGAATGTAATAGACTAAGTCACTTGCATCAAGTTTTTTGGGAATTACGATTTTTTTATGACTAAGTTCGGCATAAACAAATAAATTAAAAGGTTTTGGACCAGCATAATCTTGTTAACGCTCTATTGACTATTTTTTAATCACGTCCGGATTTAAAAAAAAATAAAAGTCTTGACTTAGACTTTGAAAAAAAAAATTATTTTAAAAGATTTAGTAATAATCAATAATTATTATTATTTATTATTATTTATTTAAATAAGAAAGCCGCAACTAGGGCGATTTTGGGAGTTGGAGCGTCAATCGCGGACCTCCAGTACTCTTATTAAAATTACTAGTATATTTACAATTGTACAAAAGTAATTATAAAATTTGCCAAGTAAAATACCAATAAAAATATAAAAAATATAAAAAATATAAAAAAAAAAAAAAAATTAGTTTGAAAGTCTATTGTGCACATTTGTTTATCTATTTTTTTCAGCTACTGATTAGTACTCGATGTGTAGCAACTGATTCAACCTTGTTCTCCTTTTGTCTCCTTCTATCTCCAATGCCTCCATTATATCTTTGACTTCATCATCTTTCCTGCACTCTACAATTCTTCTAACTGTTTGCCTGACTATTTCATTTCCATATTTTATCATTTCATAAATTGTTTGTCTATTAGTAATCACTGATATTTCGTATAGCAGGCTTTTGTTATCTTTGCTTAAATCGGGATCATGTGCCATTAGCTCATGTATTATTGATTTTGTAAGTTCAAATTCTACCAGTCTTATTAAGAATTTGACTTTTGTATTTACTATAAGCTCATCTACTTTATTTATATTTACTGCTCTTAAAAACTGAGTACTTCTAGTTCTTTTTAACCCTAACCCATTCCCTTTATTAACTTTGATTCCAACGTTTGTATCTTCTTAATCTGAGTCTTATTTAGTTTAACATTGTCTAGTCCATAATAAAGTGTCGGTCTAATATACGTCTTATAGAAACAAAGTTTTATATAACTAGTGACATCATCCGAGGTTATTTCACATCTTTTTAGGTTTTGATATCCAAATATAAACGCTTTAGTTCGCGTAGCGACATGCACTCGACTGTTAAATGTTTCATCAATCCACATTCCAAGGTATTTCATTATCACAACCCTTTTCACTTCTTCATTTTGGAATATGACCTTTTCTTGTGTCCAATTTTCTCGTCTACGTATTTGTTTATTGAACATGATCATATAGTTGGTTTTGTTCGGGTTAAATTTAATTTCATATACTTTTCCATACGTCTCAGTGATATTAAGTAACAAGTTAAGCTCATCAATACTATTTGCAATCAACACTATATCATCAGCATAGAATATGTTATTCAATAATTATTATTAATTGAAAATTTTTTTTATCAGTCTGATCAGTAAATTACTGATTTTGTCAAAATATGTGAAATATTGTAAATTAAGTTTTTTTAGTCAATTTAATTGATTTGCTATCGCAAATTTACATTTATTCATAAGTTAATTATTTATCCTTTTTTTGGTAAAGTAAAATTTTTGTTCAATTTTCAATTTGCTCTTTTTGGCAGAATTTCAAATGCACAAATTAATTGCATTGCATATTTTCAATTTTTTTTAAATGAAATTTGAAAGTTTTAAAAGTTGAAAAATTATGTAAATTGGGCAAAATGTAATTTATTGTACATTTTTATATTTTTACATTTTTACATTTTTGAGAGAAGAAAAAAAAATCTCAAAATCAAAAAATCTAAAAAAATTTTCATTCAAGAAAAGAAATAATAAATTCGCAATTACTTAAAAAGGAGTTTTAGAAAAATTTAAATGTAAAAACCGAGGATAATTTTTTGAAAATCCCTTTTAATTAATTGCGAATTATTACTTTAATATTAATATTAATCTAATAATTATTATTACTTTTCTTGAATGAAAATTTTTTAGATTTTTTGATTTTGAAATTTTCTTTTTCTCTCAAAAATGTAAAAATGTAAAAACATAAAAATTTACAATAAATTATATTTTGCCGTAAATTGCAATGCAATGAAATTGCTTATTTGAACAAAGATTTTACTTTGCCTTTTTTTTATTTATTTTTCTATTTTATTTTATCTAATTTAACTTTATTTTTAATTTTTTTTTTAATATTTTTATTCTGAAGAAGCATAGATTAACAATTAAATAAATAAATAATATTAATGTGTCTAATTTTTTATATCGTTATTATTATTAATACAATTTACTAAAATTTCTCAGGTTATTTATTTCAAATTACCATGACTAGTCAGTTTTTTTAATTTTTTTGTGTATCCCCTAAACTTGTATTTCATAAATTTTAAATTTTTAAAAAATTTAATTTTTATGTTTATATCACCCTCAACAGCGATATGGTGTTTTTTTTGTATTATTTTAAAGAATGAATACTAATTGTGATGAATTATTTGCTTTATTTTATTTTCTTTTGTCTAACATTTTTCGCTTTTCGTGACAATCTGAATTTGATTTTGTTGAATAAAAATTTTGCAATGAAACATTTTAATTAAAAGGTATTTCTATTGATTTATTTTAGACTTCAAATATCAATGATGTTATAGATTTTTTTTTAGAGAATTTAAATTTTCTTAAATTTCATTCAAATAATTAAAAAATGTATTTCAAAAATTTTGCGGCACATAATTGACGATTGATGAATAACACCAGGAAATTGTTTACTAATCATTTTAATTTAATGATTTAAAAAAAGTCGCA
>QEOQ01000256.1:534985-567877 GCA_010279815.1 Brachionus plicatilis
AATTCTTTAGCGGGACTTTTTTTTTAAATTTAAAAGTCCTGACTTGACTTTAAAAAAAAAGAATTAAAGCCAAGTCAAATGACTTGACTTGACTTTGACTTGATGACTTTTGCCCAAGTCTGGTTCTGTCCAAATAAATGGGGAAACAATTTTGCATATAATTTGCTTAGTTATTTTTCTATATTTTTCTAATAATTTAATAATTTCATTTTTTTGTGTAATCAAGATGAATTTTTATAAAAAAAATGGAGGTACTTTTTTAACAGCAGTAAATTATTTTTAAGGCCCTGTGAAAAATTAATTAAAAAAGCAAAAAATAATTTTTGTTTAAATTTTATTTTTGAAAAATATTAAAAATTCTTAAAAAGTCTAATAATTGAAAATTAATGTCTCAATTTCTCTTTGATTTTTTTACATTTTTATATCTCTGCTAAAATGAGACAATATAAGAAGAAAATGGTATGTAGGGAAGCAAATTGAGAAACAATTTGCAATACCAAAATATGCCAGTACTTTCATCGTTGGAGCTCTGCTCCCGCGTGTAATCAGATGTGAAATATTTAAAATAATCAACATTTATATACTTTGATAAGAAAATAATTGGTTTAAATAGATAATGGGCCAAGTCGTTTACAACTGTGTTTGCATAGCACGATGCCAATATTGAATTTACGTATACAGTGCCGGTTTCTGTCAATGGTGCAAACGCTCCGGCCTCCATAACTTCTTCTTTCTGCACCAGTCTATCGAACTCAAAAGGCGAGTTTGACTCTTTTTTCTCAGTGATCAACAAATCATTTAATTTAAGGTGTTTGGCAAAGACAAACTCTATTTTTTCACTGCCTTGCTTCACTCTTGCTACAAAGTGCAATGGAGAAATGGTCAATGTTCTGTTGGAAGATGTGGTCAGCTTAATGTAACTTGCTATTATGTTGCGATTTTCGTGCAAATATGTCACAAATCTAGAATACTTCCATTCATTTCTGGATCTGTCAAATGTCTTAATGTAGTCACCGCGCTTTAAATCTGAAATTTTGACAGTGCCACGATCTCGTGTCGCAACCAATGTGTCACCAGAAAAGCAAACTTTGAAAATTTATTTTTAAGAAAATTTTATTTTTTTTTAAAATTAATGATAATGGTTCTTTTTAATTTAAAAAATATAAAATACTGTTCTGAATAAAATTTCCACTTAGAACATTAAAAAATGCTAACTAAGATGAAAATTAATATTCAAAAAATTTAATTCAAAAAAATTTATTCAATCAGAACAAAATTCAAAAATCTATCTTCATTATACGTACTAAATGATCACTTTTTAATGAATTGACTTGAATAAAATATCAAATCTAAAATAAACAATTTGTAACTTTTTTGCTAATTTTTACAAAACTTTTTCTGAAGTGATTTAAAATTTTTAAATTTCTAAATGAAATCAGATTTTTTTTAGTAAAATTTTTTAATAATTAACTTAAATATTTTTTGTTGAAAAACACTTTAAATTTTCTTTATTAAAAATAATAAAATTAATTTTTAAAAAAACTCATTGATAAGAATCAATTTAAAACATATAAAATTAATTGTCTTCTGTTTATCTTAATTTTCTGAACCCTGATTAGGTAAAGCATTGATAAGTTTTGGTATTCAAAAGAAATTGAAAGTAATAGGAATTATTAAGAAGAAAAAATAATAAATTTGTTTAACAATGGTTAGATAAACAAGACTTTTTGGAAATTAAAAAAAATTTTGATATTTGGACATGAGCTTGAAGTGTACGGAGCAGTCAATTAAGTTTAAAGATTTACCTTAAAATTTTGTGAAATTTTATTAAAAGAATTTTAGGAATATTTTTTATCAAGAACAATGAATTAATTGTATTTATCAGTTTAAATGACTAAAATCTTAAGTTTTAAATTAATTAATTCACGTATAGATTAAAATTATTTTTCTTTTCAAAAAGGAATTTTAAATTAAAAAATTCAAAGAAAATTCTTACTTATAATAGTAAAATAACTTTTTATCTAAAAATTTTGTTTGTTCACTTAAAAGGCTTAAAAATATGACCAATTGGCCAAAAAATTGACCACCCCGAAAGCTTTTATTTTTGGCAAAGTGATACCCAAAATAATAATTCAAAATTGTATTGATTTAGCTTTGAATAAATTTAAGGCAAATTTTTTTAAAACAGTTAATTTAAAAACTTAATTTCGGCTATTTTAAAATAATTTAAAAATTAGGAATTTGTGACAAAATATTAATCTGTTTATAGACGAAATCTAACAATAGTGCTACATTTCAAACAAAAAACAACTTTTAAAATTTTTAAAATTTTTTTCTTTCGGCAATGTGAAATTTTAGTACAAAAATTACAGTACAAAAAGTACAAAAACTATATAATTTCTTTTCCATTGTTCAAAAATGGTTCTGTAAAAAGTACAATATTGTACAAATTTGTACAAAAGAATTCCAAGCTCTGCAAAAACTCTGCAATTTTCTGTAAAATGCACACCATCAAAATATCCTTGATTAAACTTTGCAATAAATTGCAGAGTTTTTGCAGAGCTTGGAATTCGTTTGTACAAATTTGTACAATATTGCACTTTTTACATAACCATTTTTGCACAATTAGAAAAAAAATTATAAATTTTGTACTTTTTGTACTGTAATTTTTGTAATAAAATTTCACAATGCCTTTTCTTTCTTCTTCTTCGGCCATTTTTTCATTCTTTTATTCCTTATCCTCAGCTTTTCATTCTTCTAATTTTAAATGAAAACTAAAGACAAAAAAAACAAAAAAGCTTAATAATGTACAATTTAAGTTTTAAGTTAATTTAAGTTTTTTATGTACAGTGTTTTACTTTAAACTACAGAACGGGTAATATTACATAACTTTAGGTAATTTTACATCAAAAAATGTAAGAATACATAAAGTTACATCAAAAGTAGGATTAATCAAATGTTAGCTTACGTTAAATGATGTAAAATTAAGTAATTTTACGTTTTTCAAGTAAAACTTAACAAAAATGCTGACGGCCAAAAAAGTAGATCTTAAAATTTATGTAATAAAATGTAAAAAAAATTAAAATTTTCAAGTTGAAAAAATGTAAATAAAACTAAGAAAAATTAATAAAAATCAAAATTTTATTCAAAATTTTGTTCAAAATTCTGACTTTTTGTTTAGTTTTACTTGAAAAACGTAAAATTACTTAATTTTACATCATTTAACGTAAGCTAACATTTGATTAATCCTACTTTTGATGTAACTTTATGCATTCTTACATTTTTGATGTGAAATTACCTAAAGTTATGTAATATTACCCGTTCTGCAGTTTAAAGTAAAACACTGTACTTTTTTAATAAATTATTGAAAAACTTTGATTTTATTATATAAAGTATACGATCACCTGGATCTGATCTATAATAATTTTCAATTTAATGCTTTGATAAATATTAAAAAAAAATAAATAAAATTTTTTGTTTATATTTAATTAGACTTTGAAAAAAATTAAATCTATTAGCCAAGCTTTTCCTTCTCCCCTCTTTCAAGTTTAAAAGAACAATATTTTTCTTACCTAAGCTACTGCAGCTTGGTCCAGAATAACTTGATGCACACTCGCAATAATAATTTCCATTCGGATCCCGCTTACAAACTCCATATTTACATCTAGGGTTACATTTTTCGACCTCACAGAATGGACCCTCATAGCCAGATGTAATGCATGCGCACTGAAACTGGCCAGACTGGTTCAAAATGCATTGTCCATAAGCGCAAGCTTTAGACTGACAAGTCTGACTTTTTGGCTGATCACAGAGCAGACCAGTGAAATCGGCAGTACAATTGCATTCAAAGGCAAGAGTTCTTCGCTTAAGACAAATGCCATTGTTCATGCAGTTGACTCTTTGACATGGGTTAAAAACAACCTCGCAATTTTTTCCTATGGTCCATTCCGGACATTGGCATCTGTAATCTTAAAAATAAAAGTTAATTTTTTTCAATTTTTTTTTTAATTTTTTTTACCAGTTAGACCAATTGGTACACATATACCATCTCGTTGACATGGATTGGAGGCACAAGCACCGACCAAATTTTGACGACATCCAAGACCACCATAAGAGCCATTGCATGCGCATGTGTACGAATTTTGGTCTTGCTTGATACAAGTGCCATAGTTGTAGCAAGGCTTACTAGAACATGGATCTGTGTTGGTCAGTGAGGACTTTTCACAAAATTCTCCATAAGTATTCTATAGAAAATAATTTATTAAAAAAATTAAATTAATTTAAAAAATTTTATTTACCGCTGAACAATGGCAAACAAACGAGCCGTCGCGGTCCTCACAGGTCGACCCAATCCAGCAAGGACGCAACTCGCATCCGTACTTTAACTTTTCTTCAGGTCTTAAAGTCATTAGATTTATTTCACATCTCGGACCGATAAAATCTTTATTACATAAGCAAATTTGTTCTATACTAGCCGCTGGACGTGATATTATAACACCCCCGTTGAGACACTGTTGAGTCACCTGACAGTCTTTAAATTGATTGAAAAAGATAAAATGAATTTTGAAAGGTTTATTTTAAAATTATTCATTTGATAAAACAAATATTAAACCTTTGTAATTAAAATTTAAACTAATCTTTAAATTAATTAGAATTAAGTTGGGACCTTTTTTGATTTTGAGGTTTTAATTTTTTTGTTGACTTAAAATTTGAATTTTTTTGTAGATACTAAAATATTTGCACACTTAATAAATCAAAATATTCAAGTCATCTTATTTATTAAAGTTGATTGAAATTGACTCAAAATAATAATTTGTGGTCTATTTTTTATTTAGAAATAAAATATTTTCATAAAAAAAACAAAAAAAAATTACTTGAATATGAAAATTTTTTTTCTTTTGAGGTAAAAAAATATTGGACTTTAAGAGCTAAAGAATGTATGAAGCAGACTTGTGCGTAAGTCAAAAATTTAAGTCATTTTTTAGTGAAGTTAAAATATATTTTTTATAAGTTAAGTCATTTAACTTGACTTAAGAATTTTTTTTAAACTATGAATAGTGTTTTAAAAAATTAGTAATAAATGCATAGCCTTAAAGCTCTTCATAATAAATTTCAGAGTTGTTTAAAAGTCCCCAAAAAAAGTCCAAGTCATTAAAAAAAATTTAAGTTTTTGCTCGGACTTTTGAAAAAAAAAAAAGTTCGGACTTGGACTTGACTTGAGACTTGTAACTTTTAAAAAACTCTGATAAATAAATAAGTTAACTTACTCTACTTGCAAAATTTAAGCTTTTACTGTTTATATTTTAACTTCAAATATACAAATCAAAATTTAAAATTTAAGTCAAATGATTTAACTTTAAAAAAAAAGTTCTCAAGTCCGTGACTTCGACTTTATGATTTATGCACAAGTCTGGTTTGAAGGTGCTGTTTAGTGTTTTCGTAGCACCGAAAAAGAGCTTAAGTCTTTAGACACTAAAAAGAAGAAAAGAAAGCCAGCCTTGGCAAAAATTTTTAATATTTCAATAAAAAATCTGTCTGTTAAAAAATATTTTTTTATTTGATTCTTAGCAGTGATATTAGTAAAAAATTATGCTAGTAAAATAACACAATAATTAATTGAAATTATAAAATTGAAAGAATGTATTTTTCTTTTTTGATTCAAGACGTTTGATCAATCTAAAAATGAATTTCATATTATTACTGCTTAAAATTTAAATCAGGTAAATTTCAGGTTAGCTAAATATTAAAAAATTATTTTTAAATCTTTGATTATTAAGTCATTTAAATCTTTTTAAAGAAAATTTTAACTTTAACTAAAACCAAACTAAATTTGAGAAAAAAAATAAGCCAATCTTTTTTATTATTAATTATTTTTTTTTTATCTGTGCCGAGTTAAAGCTATTTCAGAATAAAATATAAAATAAAATAGAATTAAAAAAGATTAAAAAGATAAAGTGTAATAAATGATAAGATTAGCTAAAAAGTAAAAGAAAATTAAAATATTTGAAGTTTCAGAAAAAAAAGAAGAAATAGTATGGAAGCAATTATAAAATGGAATCGGGTATTCAATAGATCATGATCTTGATTAGAAGCCAGCTCTACATTCTTCCAGCCAATTTTTTTTATTTTCTTAGAGACCTTATTTAGTGCTGTAAGCTTTATCAGCTTATTCTTTAAATATTTAACTTTAATACAGCTTCTGCAAATACTCTGAGATGTAGTTTCAATACTTTTTGCACATTTTTTAAACAATTTTTTGAAAAGCTAGCAAAAGGTGATACATTAAATGTTTCAGCTGCTACAATTAGCAGTCCCAATCTAATTCTCTTTTAAAAAAATTCATCTTGATTTTTAAATTTTGTTTGGAAAAATTTTTTTACCAAAATTTAAGTAATGGACGAATTACACTTTATTTCTAATAAATTCCCAATGATCTTTATATTTATTTTTAGAGGATAAAACGCTGAATCATTTGATAAATAGATAATTCTTTACCGATATGAGTAACCGAATAATACAAATAAAAAATGCATCAAAATAGTTTTTAGCTATTTTCTATTTAGAAATTAAAATTAAAGAAAAAAATTACGAAATTTTTCAAGGCAACATTAGCTAACATTTAAAAATAACTTGAAAAATAATTTTAAACTGAAAGACGAATTGATTTTTTTGATTTAGTATGTTCATTTTAAATTTTATAAAATGGTGCACAATATTCCATAAATTTTGTTTGAATGGATGCGACAAATTTTTCAATCGCCCAAAATTTTGGTAAAAAAAATTCAGTGGTGTAAAAACTAAGAAGATTAAAAAAAGAAAATTTCTAATTTAATAAATTAAATAATTTAAAACAGACAAAAAAATTAATTAAAGTTAAATTTAAATTTTTTTACTTGATAGATAGATGGTTGTGAGCACGACTAAAGCACGAAAAGCGGTATTAGTCATAACGAAATTTGAAATTAGATGTAATTTTTGGATTGTTCTAAATCAAGTTTTTAATTTAACAAAAGTTAAAAAAAAAGTTTTTTTTTTTTTTAAATATTCAAAAATTAATAAGCAAAAAAATTATGGCCCTAATCGAGATTTGGTGAATATTTAAGATTAAAAAAAACCAATTGTATATCGGTTTACACCGGCACAATAATTTGAATATCTTTTGTCTAAATAAATAAATCAAATTTTATTAAGAAGATTTTTGATAATTAAATTTTATTGTCAAACTCGACAAAGAAAAAAGAAAGAGTTTTTCTAAAGGAATAGTAATTAGAGCCTGCGCCGCACACACAAATGTCTATTTGTTGATTAAATATTTTGTCATATCGTATTTCATAAAGTTTCAATTTGAATTTTTCAACAGGTTAATCAAATAGTGATTAAAACGAAGGATTTATTAATTGAATAAATTTAAATTTTAAAAAAGATGACATGTGTCCGACTGGTCTAATCGGATTCAAGCTCGCTCAAATCGCTTGTATTTACATTACTAACTGATATATCATCAAGTATTCTAGAGTCTTCTTGGTCCAATTTCCAATCAAAGCTTGTCAAAAACAAAAGTCATTTAATTTAAATTTAAAAAATAAAAATAATTACTTGTATTCTTGGGTCGGATCAATTTCTAGCTTGGTATCATTGCTGCTCAAATGTTGTTTAGCTGGCTTTTTTATTTGAATCGGCCTGGGCCTGACTGAATTTTTTGTTGATTTTTCATCTGCAAGGATTAGGCATGTTCGAATTCAATTTGATACATTAGTTGGTTTTAAGTTACCTTTCCTAGCAGTTTCTAGCTCCTCGCCAGCTTTGGACTTTTTGTCTGACTCGGAAATTTTGCGCGATTTTTCGCACTGCATCTTTTCGCCGGACAAAAAGTCTTCGACTGATATTTTGGTCTGGACTGGCGATTCTGTTTTGGGTGGCGTTGGCTTGGTGTCCTGGACCGGAGTGAACGCAATATGCTCAGGTATAAATGAAGCTCGAGGCTTAGTGTCATTTTCGCTCTCTGAAATCAGCGAATTTATTTAAAACTTTATTAATTTAAAAAAAAAATTCAAAACTTGGATTTACCATTTGGCTTGACAATTTTTTCCACTATTGAATCAACCAGTGGCTTTAGGCTGGAATCTTTTTTGGAATCGATAGCTTGATTAATTAAATTGGTTATCTCTTCATTAAATGATATATTTCTTTGAGAATTTTTTTTAATTTATTTAAAAAATTAAATTGAGTTTTACTCGTAGAGCTTTCTTCTTAATGTGTCGCGTGTGTCATTTTTTCTGAGCGGTATGCCAAGTTTTTCTTGGTCTTCGAGGAATTTTTTAACATAATCCTCAATGTTTTTGTTCAAATTTTTAAACAATTGCTAAAATTTAAAAATTTATTTAGAAAAAAAAATTAATTTTTTTTTGTTGGCAAACTTGTGATGTTATTTCTGAAAAGCAGTCTTTTCTGAGCCGGTCAAAATGTCCGTCTGCCTTGAATTCTTTGATCACATCTGAAACTACAGGCTTCAAATTTTGCTGATTGTGAGAACTGTCCATTTTTGTTGGCACAAATTTTTATCAGTCACTTTTTGAATATAAAAATTTTAAATTTTTTCAATGCATAATTTTTTGAAATTCTAATAATATTAAGCATACACTTTATTAGCAAGATCAAATTTGAATTTAACTTTTTACATTTAACTTGACGAAATGGCAGCAAAGTTTTTATTTTTATCACATTTGTTAAAACAGGTAAAATTCTTGGTTTTTATTAATACATATGAATTTTATCATTTTCATTTTGTATTTTGTCAATTAAAAATTAATTAATTAATAATTTAATTAACTTTTTTCCCTTTTTTGTGCATTTAACTTAATTTTCATTTTTATTTACTCTTTTTCTATTTTTACTTAATTTTTTAAGTTTTATATTTGAATAAAGTCTCTTAAGTGACGATTTCAAGACTCATAAGATTTAAGTATTTCAATTTGTCTTTATAAGGCTAAGTTCTAGTAGAATCACCCAGTATTCGGTTAGCTTTCATAGCTGCTACATATTAATTAAGAGTCAAAAAATCTCAACTATTACATTTTTTTTAATCAATTCTAATTTTCTGAGTTTAAATTAAACATAAAAATTTTAAATAAATTTATAGAATTTTATTTTTTTAATTTGTCATTTTCCAATAAAATTTTATGATTAACTATTAAATAAAAAGCTCATTGCAAAATCCGGGAGATTGAGATCTTTCTGAGGTCTTAATGATCCTACGTCTGGTAATTCGGAGAGACCAATTAATTTCAAGTCATCGGCATAGCCAAAACAGAAACTGTTGAAGCTCTCAAGGAGAACATTGATTAAAATTATGGAAAGGATTTGACTAAGAACAGATCTTTGTGGTAATCAGCTTGTAACTACCTCCCAATCGGATGCATCATTAGATAGAACAACTTTTTGTTCCCTCACAATCAAAAACGACTCAATTTGTCTTAGAATTTGACCATTTGTCTCATATGATTCAAGATTTGTTATCGATTTCCTATCAGAAACTTTATCAAAAGCCTTTTAGAAATCATTTTACACAATATCAACATTTTTTGCTCTTTCATATTCATAAGTTGTTTTATCAATGAACAATAATAGATCTGTGGTACCTGATCTATAAGCAAGAAAACCATGCTGTTTATTAGAAATTAAATTTTATTTAAGTAAAAAATTCATTATTCCATCCATAGCATTCTTTCCATTACCTTTCCGACTATTGAAGTAAGTGAAACCGGTCTATAATTTGTTATGTTAATTTTTGATCCACTAAAAGATCATGTAAATATTAATGATATCGCGAATGAAACTTCTTTATGGTAATTTTTAAGTAGCAAAGGATGTATTGTATATGATCCAGAAGATGGTTCTAGATGAACAGATATCCCTCAATTTTTTCAGCCTTAATTTTCTTATTCAAACAAATCACTTGTCTAACATTGAGTTTTCTTAGTTTGCAATCTGAAATCATTAAGTTATCCAACGCATACCTAGTTTATGTTATGACACAAAGCCCAGAGAATGTTTGCATATTTTTTATCAAATGAATTACTTTGCTTATACTCAATTTCTTCCTTTAAACAAATATGTATTCCACCTCCATCATTCAAATATTTTAGGGCAACTTGAAGTTCATGATTATGATCGGATGAGGTATAATATAACATAAAAAAGTTAAAAAAAAAAACATAAAAAAAGAATTCACAACATAAAAATATTTTTTATTTATCAAACTGACAAAAAAAACATAAGTCAATTGTTATTAAACTAAGAATAAAACATTTACACTTTGGATAAAGGACCACCATTTTATGGCAATCGCTGTTATCTGAGCAGATAGTACAATTGTTAGAATTTGCATGTCCTGATGATTGTTTAGGGTACTGTTTAAAAAAATGTTCCAAATCAACCTCTGAATTAAGTTTGGTTAAGAATATCCAGTCCATTTTTCGCCTAGGCATCCTGAGATTATTAAAATAATTTTTATTAGGATTTATTTATTAAATGTTTTATTAGCTTTTAAGATTACTTTGTCTTACAAATTTCCAAAAACACAATTTTATGTTTTATTATACCTCGTCCATCATGATCACATGATCAAAACTTAATTAATTAAAATCTCAAAAAAAAGATCTTTTTTTATTTCTTTTTTTAATTAAACATTAAATATTTAATATCTTAAGTTAAAAAAATAAATATTTTTTTTCTAATTGATCTTTAATTGATTATTCCAAAATGTTAATTTAAAAACTTTAAAGACAAAGTTAAAATCCACATTGACTTCAAAATGAATCAAAATGATAACTCAAATAAACGCTAGATTTATCGAATTTGGAAAAAAACTCTTTAAAAATAATTTCCTCCTTGGATTTGAACACCTAACTAAGGCAAAACAAAATTTTCAATTAAAAAATGATTTTCTAGCTTCTAAAATTTTTAAATTAATTTTTTTGCAGATCGATCTACTTGTAAATTAAATCAAAAAGCTTTGAGCAAGACATCAATTTATTAGAATCTTATTTTGGAAAAAAAAAGAAGAAATTACAATAAAAACAAATTCTTTCAGGAAAAACCTAGAGGTTCACCGCACCATAAATCTTAACTTTTTTACAAATGAATTTTTCATCCTCCCGATACTTTAACCTTATGTTTTTGACCCTAAGCTTTCATTCTAACGTGATATCTCATTGACTAAAAATTTGTCCAAGAGAATTAGAAGAGGGGTCCCTTGGGGGACCGTTTTGTCGGATTCTGATGAAGGGAATAATCGAGCAATCAATTCAAACAAATCACATCAAGCTAGATCAGTTAAGATTATTAGCTCAAACCGGGTTTGTTTAAAAGTCCCAAAAAAAAGTCCAAGTCGAGACTTTAAAATTTGAAAAAAAAAAAGTCAGAATATTTTTTTTAAATTTACTAGATCAGGCTTCATATTAAAAAATTTATATACTCTTGGGTTGTCTAATGCAATAGATTTGCCATATATCAGAATTTTGTTGCAATATTAGCATAAATTTCTTCTTCAGTATTAAAAATTTTAAAGACTGGACTTGGACTTTTGAATGAAAGGATATGGGGCAATCATAAATAAAAAATCGAAAAATTAATTAATTACTTTTAATGTCACACCAGTACGTAAAATGGAAAAAATAATTATTCAAATATTACAAAAGATATATTCAATAAGACTGAAAATATAGAAAACTGGTTTTTGCCCGATGATTTGTTTGTTTTTGACCGAGGTTTTCGCGACTCATTGGAATTTTTCGAAAATAAAAATTATCAGACAAAAATGCCATGCTACTTGAAAGGGAAAGCTCAACATTCAGGAATTGAAGCAAATAACTCAAGATTAATTACAAAAATAAGATGGGTGATTGAATCAGCAAATGGTCGCATAAAAAGATGGAAATATTTTAACAATGTAGTATCAAATAGAGATATTGGAACAATAGAAAAAGATTTTAAATTCATTTGTGCATTAATAAATAAGTTTAGACCTCAGCTTGTCTCAGCAAAAGATTCAGAAAATACTGAATTATTCAAAGAAATGGTTGCAAAGGCAAATTAAGATAACAAATTAAAATATCAAGTTGAAAACTATTCCAAACGAAGAAAAAATTTCTGATACTGAATAAAAGAATAAAAATATTCTAATGCCTTAGCCTTTTTTATTAAAAAATGTTATTAAATTTTTCTAAAATTGTAATTTTTAAATAAAAATAAAATTGACATTTTTTGTATGCATATTTAGTTAAGGAAGCAAAATTTTCTAGGAGCTGTTTTTTTTATATGTTTTAGTCACTAAGTAGAACAAAAACATAAAAAAAAAATTTTATCGATGGTCCTTTGGCTATGGGGTATCTTTAGACCTCAAAAGTAAATAAAGTGGAAATTTTAGTTTTTGAAGGGCTAATGGATCAACGAGTATTGTTAGAGTTATTTTTTCTGCCATTTTCGGATTCCTTGCTCAATTCTGAACATTTTGTTATACAAAAAGTCTAATTAGCTTCAAAATTAACCGAGATACGGTTGTCTAACTTTAAACAGTAATTAAAAAAATCTAGAACTTTGAAGCGCTGTAACTTTTGAGTGGAAGGTCAGAATTGTATAATTCTAACAGATTATGATTCAGCTCGTCGAGATCTACCAGAAAATATATAAAAGTTTAATTTTTCGATTTTTTATTTATGATTGCCCCATATCCTTTAAAAAAAAAGTTTGGACTTGGACTTGACTTGAGACTTATGACTTTTAAGCAACTCTGGCTCAAACGCATCTTGCTTTCATAAAGAGATCCAAATTAGAAATTCTTGTTTTTGATTTTAATAAAAAATATGGAACGGATATACGTCATCATTTTCTTTCTAAACAGTTTTGGGCTCATTTAAAATATGACTCTAGAATTAACAATGAACAATCAAAAAATCGGAAATTAATCGAGGAGTTAATTTTGAATGCTCGAAAAAAATATAGGGAACTTGATATGAATGATAAGATAATAGGTAAATTTTGGAGAGTAGTGGAATCTTATTATAATTGCGAAGATTACCAAACAGTAATGACTGCACATTTAAAGCGAAAGCAGAATTAAAAAGTCATAGGAAAATACAATTAGGTGATCTAACTAATAAAACGGTAATTTATAAAAGAATCAAAATTCTTAATTTTTTTTGGAAAAATAATGAAATAAAATTTTTTTTCAAAAAAAAGGCTACGTTTATTTAAATTTTTATTTGCGAAAAAAAGCTTTATTAGAAAAAAAAAGACCAAAACGTTCTAAATGTCTTCTCTTATCAGAATATGTGCTGTTTTTAGGCCTTTTAGATATTACTCGCCAACTTATATCCATTTTAAGAAAAAAATATAAAACAGTGTTTATATAACTATTACTTTAGTTTTTAAAAGTAAATTAATCTCATTAAAGTTGGTCCATAACTTGAATGAAATTTCTAAAAAAAAAAAGGCATCTTGAAGTTTAGGATCAAAAAAATCAGATCAAAAAGTAATTTTTTTATAATTTTTGAATGGTACTTGATTAAATCTCTCTGCAAAATGCTAAATAATGCAAAAAACACGCTGAATATTAGAATAGGTTCTGCAAAAACTCTGCAATTAAATTGCGCAGTTGAATTAAATACTTTTTAATGACATGCATTTTCCTGCAAAATTGCAGAGTTTTTGCAGAGTCTTTTCTAATATTCAGCATGTTTTTTGCATTATTTAGCATTTTGCAGAGAGATTTAATCAAATATCATTCAAATATTATAAAAAAATTACTTTTTGATCTGATTTTTTTGATCCTAAACTTCAAGATGCCAAAAAAAAATATCTAAAAAATTTTTTGTAATTTATTCTAATTTCTTTTTATTGTAAATTTTATATTTATATAATTGTAACATTTTATACTTTTACTTCTCCTTTTGGAGATTAATTTAATTAAAGAAAAAAAAAATTTTTTAGAGTTAACACGGTGAACACCGATTTTTCACCTATTAGGAATATATTTTCACCTAACCAGGTAGACCATATTTTAAATCATCAAAAAAATATTTTTTTATGATTTAAATCAAATTTTTATTTTGTAAAAAAGCTTAAAAATTTGTTTTCATTTAAATTTAAATTTCAATAGTAGCTTTTTCTAGGGTTTATGAATTTTTTCACTTTACAGCTCAAAAAATGTAAGGTTTACTCAGCATTTGAAAGAGTTTTAAAACTTTTCCATTCATGACATTCAATAATTTGTCTTAAATTAAGCCAAAAAAGCAACAATGAACTTTAAAAATTGTCGCTAAGGCTAATCACACTCAACTTGGTTACTAATTTTTTCCAATTGCTAATGATTAAAACTTTTTTTTCGATTTAAATTAAAATTATGATTAATTTAGCTTCATAAGCTAGCTTCTTTGTTTTTTTTGTTGTTTAAAGCGCAAATTTTTTTGTTTTCGGTTTTTGAAATTTTTACCTGAAAAATATTTTAAAATTTTTCACCTAAAATCGCTTTCATACATAAACAGCATGCAAAAGTACAAGTCTAGCCGATCAGGTAAAACAAGCCAAAAATTTGAGTCGGGATCCCTTAGTCAAAAAAGCCTTAATAGTAAATAAAAAAAAATTTTTTTTAAATTTTTTATTTAAATAATTAACAAAGATATTGACGAGTCTTGGAAAGTAATAGGTAATTTAAAGTCTGGAATGCGCGATTTAGAAGAAAAATTAAACAAATACTCGGACAATATAAAATTGCTGTCATCAATAAGCAATAGCTCATTCAACACAACAGCGCACTCTATCAATGTGTCTGCAGAGCCTATGAACAAGATATTTACCTCTACATCATTTAACTCGGCACTTAGACCCTCTGGATACAGCAAATCGCCGTCCAAGTACACAATCGCTGAAAAGCCAATCTTGGAAAACTCTTATTTTTCAAGTACCATTCAGGCATGTGACCCTGGTCTAGGCTACTTTAGTCCCTACCAAAATGACTTTGAAAATTACTCAAAGTATGAGTGCGATGAGCCCTACGAATATTCTCCTGATGTCAAGTGCTTAAATGATTTTAGCACTGATTTTAATGGATCATTTTTAAATTTTCGAAGCAATCGTTGTCAAGACTTAATCAAATCACCCAAGACCACAAAAGTTGATGTTTATGTTCCATCAGGTATTTATTCTCATTTAAAAGTTTTTGATTAAAAATAACATAATTTTTCGATCAATAATTGAGTGAATTTTTTGTTTTTTTTATATGCTATTTTTAGCTAAATCTAAAAATTGAGTGCTTAATATTTTTTTTGTTTTATTTTAAATTGTTTTTAAAATATTTAAATAAAAATTAAAATAATTTTCAATTGAGCACTTCAAGGCAATTTTGAGTATATCTTGAAGCTACCTGAAATTTGGTCAACTTTTGTTTCTATAAAATTTATTTATGCTTCCCATTTTTGAACAAATTTGGAGTTGAAACTGATAATGTTTTAAAGCAATTTTTAAACATTTAGATGAAAAAAAATGGTAAAATTTTATTTATTGTACATTTTTATATTTTTACATTTTTATATTTTTGAGAGAAGAAAAAAAAATCTCAAAATCAAAAAATCTAAATAACTCCTTTTTAAGTAATTGCGAATTTATTATTACTTTTCTTGAATGAAAATTTTTTTAGATTTTTTGATTTTGAGATTTTTTTTTTTTCTCTCAAAAATGTAAAAATGTAAAAATATAAAAATGTACAATAAATAACATTTTGCCAAAAAAATTTACTTTCATCTTCAATTATTAAAAGTAATTCAATTTTCTGTTTGAATTTCAAATTCAAATAATTTAAATATTGAAGCATGAATTTGATTTATTTGGAAATTTAATTTAAAAATTCAAGAAAAGAAAAAATTAATACTTTAAAGTTGGTTCAAAAATTTATTTTTTTTTGGCCTGAATTGATAGATAGAGCAAAAATAATTGTGAGACAAGTATTTGAAAATTTTCTGTAGAATTGAAAAATTATCTTTAACTTAACGACACTCACATTTTTTAACATTTGGTTCAACATTTTTTAATTTTCATTTATTTATTATGGGTGGCTCTATTATCAAACTATGCTACAAAAATAATTTATTGACACATGACTATGAAATAGGGCTATTTTTGAAAAATTTTTCAACTAAAATTTCAAATAATTCCTTTTTCAAAAAATTAAATCTCGCATAAATTTTAATTTTAATTATTAAAAATTTCAAAGATGGATAAATTTAATATTAAGAGCCAAAATTCGGACTTTTTGATAAAAATTCCTTAAAAACTTATTTTTTAGTCTTAAATTGTCAATAAATTTTTATCCGTGCCGAGCTAAATCTCTTTTAGATTAAAAAAATAAAGAATCAAGAAACAATAATAAAAATAAAAATGTTTAGTAAAAATAAGATAAAAGTAAAATATGTAAAAATATATTATTAAATACAATTAGAATGCAGTATTGATTTGATATGATGTTTTTGGTAATTTTTTACGGAATATTACGTAAACTTACATAAAAAAGTAGTAATTTATGCATTTTTACGTGAATTTACTAGTGTTGGTAATCGACTCCAATCGATTGAAAAAATTCATAAATTTTGTCATTTAATAGTCGACTAAAAATAATTCGATAATTTACGTAAAATTACCTTTATTTCTACTTTTCAAGGCAAATCTTAAAAGGGCCAAAAATAATCGTTTTTTTTTTTCGAATAATTTTGGAATTTTTTCAATTTTGTTCGATAAAAAGAGGTTATTTTTCTTTTAAACAATTTTACGTAAAATTACGTAATTTTTTCGCAAATTCAAATTTTTTCTTAAGTAAAAAAATGGTTAAAATAAATGTGGAAATAAGTTAAAAAAATTAAAATATAAACCTAATAAAAATTTAACTATTTTTTAAAAATAAAAAATAAAAGAATAAATGATTAAAAATATTCTAAAAAATTAATAAAATAAATTAATAAAAAAAATTTTTTTTTGAAAATAATTAAATTTTGATTAGGTTTATACTAAACTTTTTTTACTAATTCTCACCTCTTTTTAACTTTTAAAATCCGCCAACATTAATCACTTTGAAATTTGATTTAATCTTTCAAAAAATTTTTTTATCGTTTTCTCGATCTAAATTTTTGATTTTTTTAAATAAATGTAGTAGATTTTCACCTCGCCATTTTCATTTTCATACGAGTCGAAATGTTATAAATAAAGAATATATCTAGGTCTAAATTTATTATACTATGATTTTTCATCAAAATTTATACATTCCAAATTATCTAAATCATTTAGATAGTAATAACAATTTTTGAATTAGAATATTGTAATATTTTTAATTCTCTGCTTCAAAAAAATGCTAAAAGTCTACACAAACCATAATCAAGTAATCTATCCAAACTCGAAATATATATTTTAGTTTTAGTATCTAGACCAGCTTTTTTATTTAATAAAAAAAAAAACGTCATTATTTCCTGAATCGGTCAGTAATAAAATTTTTATTTCAACTTGTCTATTTTTTTTCACATATTTTTTAAATATTTTTAATTTTTTAATTGCATTTTATTTTTGATATGACGGGTCTTTAATTTTATAAAAATAAAAAAACAAATACCACAGCCATAACTCAAATATTTAAAAAAATTGCGGATTGTATTTTGATCAAATTTGATTAATATTTTTTTTTTGTCTAAATCATCAAAATAAAAAATATCTGAAATTTAAGAATAAAATTTAGAATTTTTAAGTTTTTAGATTTAATTGAAGATCATGTAATTTTATTTTAAATTTAATTTTTTCTCATTTAAAATTCAAAAATAAGAGTATTTTACAGTAAAAAATTGAGAAGACACATACACATACACGAGAAGATGTCAAGCAACCCAAAACACAATTATACCAGATTCGATTTAAATACCCTCTTTTTTTTTCTTTTTTCTTTATTTAATTAAATTATTTAACTCATTTAAAAAAAAATATTTATATATAAAATAATTCACAGACATAGTGCTGTAAACCGCGGTTTTTGTCATAAATTTTGCCATTTATATTTATTCAATACACTAAAATAAACTAATATGACTTAGATAAGTTTGTTTTTGAAAAAGATTATTAAATGTAGTTTTTTGACTAAATAGCGCAATATTTGAATGTTTATTTTAGATATTGTGAACAAATGTGAGAAAATCAGCTAAATAAAAAAAGATAGCTTGTTTTGACTAAAGATAAATTAAAGTCTAAATTCTCAAAATAAATCGCTCAGCATCATAATTTTTGATACATTATATAACACAAAAGGTATTTAACACTTACATTTCTATAGTTTTTAAAATATTTTTTTTTTAAGATTTTAGTTTTTGTAAATAATAATAAAGGAATGATAATTTTTTCAATTTTTTAAGTAGCATTTTACGATCATAAATATTTTTTATTCAGTGATAACCTTGTGTTTAACTTCTATCTTTTTCTTTGTGAATTATTCTTCTTCATAATCCTTCTTTGTGAATCTTTTAACATTTTATTAAAATTAAAACTTATGATTAAAGCATGGTCAGCATCATTAGGCATAAAAAAATTTTGATCTATTAAAATTTTTTTCTTTTAAATACATAAGATAAATTTATGATTTCTTAAATTTCGTAGCCAAAAATCCCCAAATTATTAAACAACGATTAGCAATTAAACGATCGAGAATTCGAGCATTATTTTTTCAGTAGGGGCTAAGAAAAATTTTAAATTGTTTTAGGCTGAGATAAAATATTGCTTAATTTATTGTAATAAATAATGAGTATTTTCTCTTTTATTATTTTTCAATTTAGTTTTATTATTAATATTAAAATCAATCAATTCAAATATTTTTCAGAAGTCATTTTTTTTCAAAGTCTGACAATTCAAAAAAAGTAATTTTTTAATAATGGATAATTTTCATGCCATTGATATCTATTCAGTAAGGCATTGTGAAATTTCATTCTAAACTTCCATTACAAAAATAAAAAAGTTTTATAGCTTTTGTTCTAAAAGTCAAAAACTTGTTCTGTTAATGAAACATAGTGAAACAACTTTTGTTTCACCTCCTGAAAAAGTCTGCAAATTAATTTCATTTTATTTTTAACACTTTTAATTAGGGTGCAATCTTGCAGTATTCTCAGTTGATGAAACAAAAGTTGTTTCACTTTGTATCATTAACAAAATAAGTTTTTGACTTTTAGAACAAAAGTTATAAAACTTTTTTATTTTTGTAATCTTTTGCAGTAGTTCCGAAAAATAAACTAAATTGTATTAATAATTAAATTAATTAAAGTAAGTGAAAATTATTCACAAAAATTGATAAATAATGGTAAACAGTGTTAAATTATTTTTCTTTTTTTATCAAACTTAAATAAAATTTTTATTAAATCTAAAACTTTTCAGCTTTATGAGGAATACAATTGATAGCAAAGTATTGACACAAATGATTAGAAGTAAAATACAGAGGATTAAATGACAAGAATATTGAGTTTTTGTAAAAATTTAAAGAAAAAATTTCAAAAAATAATCGAATAAACAATAAAAAGATAAGTCATGCAAATAAATTTATTTCATTCTATTTTTTTTAAGTGGGAATCAATTAATTCGATTGATATCCTGCCTAAGTTCATTTATCTTATTTTAAATATATTAACCCAAAAGGATCTAAAATAATTTGTTGACAATTACAGTAACATTTCACTAATTTAGACATAAAAAATTGAAAAATACCTTATTTTAGGCTTCATTCTGTTAAGGTGATATATTCAGCATTCTACTGATGTCGAATATCCAAAGCTTGTGAAATATCATCTAAAATCGAGTTTTTACCCTATTTAAATTTTTATTTTAAACTTAACTTTAAAATATGTATTTTAATAATTTCAAATAAAAAATTTCTTATAAAAATAATTTTTTAAATTAATTTATTTAAGTTTTTGACTAAATAATACAAAAACCGATTCAAATTTGATTTTTTTAGGCATTGTCAATTATTGAAAAAAGAACAAAAAATAAAATTTAAAATTTAAATACTTTTTTGTTTAGGTCTAAAACTCATTCAGCGAATAAACCAGCTTATACACTTTGAATCACTCAAGTAATGACTCTAATTTGCAACAATACTGTAAGTCTGCAAAGCGCTTTATGCATTACCAAATCATTAAAGTTAAAAAGCAGAGTTGAAGCAGGGACTTAATTTGAGCGATACAAAAATTTGCATCGAGAGATTTTGTAGAATAAGTTTAAGATCTAAACATAAAATTTTTTCCTCTTTTTTTTATTCAAAATATTACTTAATATTCCGATGTTCATTGTTTTTTGAATAGTTTAAATTTAAATTTTAAATTTTTTTTCTCTCAATTTTTGATTTAAAAACACAATAACTATTTTTTTAAATTTTTATGGCATTGCAAATTTGGAAAAAAAAAACAAAAAGTTTAAAAAAAAATAATTTTTTTGTTAAGGTCTAAAAATCTGCAAAGCTAATAGCAAATGATTCTAATTAAACTCTGATGTGTTATTTTAATTTTAATTTTTTTTGTAATTGGTTCCAAAATTCAAAATGGCAGTTTTATAAGCTAGATAAATGAATTTAAATTTCACTTATATCATTTCAAGATAAAAATTTTTTAAAGAATATAAATCAATTAAATTTTTTATTCTTTTTTAACAAAATATGAATTATATTCCTGATGTTCATCACTATTTGAGTGTTTTAAAAACAAAATTTTCTTATCTTTTTAATTTTTTCTCTCGATTTTCGATTAATCAACAGACCAGCTTGCTAGCTTAAATTTCTTTTAAAAAATTCAATAAATTTTTTAATTAACTTTCCCTCTTTTTTTCAAAATATAGATTGTTTTTTAATCTTTAAAAATTTTTTTTTCTCTTAGCTTTTGATTAAATAACAAAAAAGCTATTTTTTAAATTTTTATGATAGTGAATTTTGGCATGGATAGACAATGAGATTTTGCTATTAAAAAAACGTTTTCCTTTTTGTACTTTATCAGTATTTTAATAACTACATAAAAGATTAAACCGATTATTAAACCGTATGTTATAGATAAGAGAAACATTAATAATAATCTTAATTTTTAATATGAAAACTTTTCATGTTATGATAACAAAAAGTATGCAAAGTACAAAAATGAACAGGGCCAAATAACTTAATATTTAGAAAAAGTATAGTAAAATGGGGTAAATTCGATATTTCTTGAGTTTCAAACGTTTTATTGATTAAAAATTATTGATTTGAGAATTAAATCTAATTGTACAATAATTGTTATTAAAATATAAAGTAAGAATTGTCAGACATATCGTAAATTGCTACAAAAATATAAATAATAAATTATAAACTAGTTATATGATTGAACAAGATAGAGACTTCTTTTATTCAAAGGGGTCTAGGGAGTGGAAATTTAATTGGATTGGTATTATTTGATAGGATTAAAAAAATTTAAACATTTTCGGTCAATTTTGAAAAAAAATTTTATTAAAATAAAAAAACTTAAAAAAATTTAAAAATATATAAATTTAGTTTTATATATATTTAAAAAGAATGAGGTTTGTTAACGGTTTAACCCCAACGGTTGGGGTAAAAGTGATAAAATACAAAAAACAAATAAAAGATGAGTAAAAAAAATAATAAATCAAATTAATTTCAATTCTATATTATTTACATTTTTTCGAAAAATAAAATTCACTTTTCGGATCAAACTTTTTAGGTTGACATTTAGCACATGACTAGTTAGAGTATCCTTCATACGAAATCCATTTAGATTATCGGAAACGAATTATTGTTTACACTTGAAACAATTTTTTTCATTATTTAAACTCATATTTGGCTCTACTACTAGATCTACATTTGGGGCTGGATCATTACTTGTAGCTTTATCAGACTTTTTTCTTTTTTTTTTCTTTTTTTGAAAGCTCTTCTTCTTCTTATTTTTTCAAAACTTTACCACCTTCTTTTGGAACCCAAGGCGTTGAACCGCTTCCACACGCAGGTCTTTTGTACTTTTCATGTGTTCTATCATGAAGATTGGAATATGGAATATTGAATCTAATTGCCGCTTGATATATATATATTAAGTTTCTTATTTTTAATTTCGTTTATGGCTTTATTCAGTGACTCGTCAGTGTATTTTTATTGGTAGCAAGTTTATTTTTAAAGTTTGTTCTTTGCATTTTTAAAATTGAAAAAATGAAATCAGGGTCAAAAATTACTCACGTCAAATGGTCATTGTTTAAAAAAAAAAATTTTCGTAATTTTACGTAATTTAACGTAAAATTACCGGAAATTACGTAATTTCACGTAAAAAGTAAAAATTCCAAAAAATTCTACTTTTTTTGAGAATTTTGACATTTTTTGACTTTTTTGAAATTTTTTGGTCCTGAATTCGAAAAAAAAAAACAAACTTTTTTTCACGTAAAATTACGTGAAATTTTATTTAATAGTGGTAAATTTTTGTAATTTTTAATAAAAAAAAGTAAAAAAAAAGTAAAATTTTTAAATCTTTGGAAAAATTTTTACGGAATTTTATTTTTTTTATTTTTATCATTTTTAAAGCTGTCGCCAGTTTTTTTCTATGATTCTTTGAAATTTGAATTTTTTGGCACCAGCTTCAACAAATCTTCTTTAATAAAAAAAATAGAAAATTAAGGCTGTTTTTTTTTTCATTCATTGTAAATAAAGTTTGGTCTAATGATGCACGGTTTGATGCCTTTTCTCATTCAAGAGCTTATATTAGTCTATATTAAATTATATTTTTACTTTACTCGAGAAACAAAAAACGACGGCCATAACTTCGTGATTGCTTTCATTAGCTTTAACACTTTTAAACCCAATAAACCGCAAAAACCTAAAAAAAATTTAAATTTTTTTCAGGTTTTTTCAAATTTATGGTGTAAATGTAATTTATGCGTTTTATGGTGTAAATGCTCATGAAAACAATCACGTATTTTTTGACGTTTTGTTCGACGTTTTTTGTTTCTCGAGTAAAGTAAAAATATAATTTAATATAGACTAATATAAGCTCTTGAATGAGAAAAGGCATCAAACCGTGCATCATTAGACCAAACTTTATTTACAATGAATGAAAAAAAAAACAGCCTTAATTTTCTATTTTTTTTATTAAAGAAGATTTGTTGAAGCTGGTGCCAAAAAATTCAAATTTCAAAGAATCATAGAAAAAAACTGGCGACAGCTTTAAAAATGATAAAAATAAAAAAAATAAAATTCCGTAAAAATTTTTCCAAAGATTTAAAAATTTTACTTTTTTTTTACTTTTTTTTATTAAAAATTACAAAAATTTACCACTATTAAATAAAATTTCACGCAATTTTACGTGAAATTACGTAAAAACAGTTTTTCGTAGCAGTACTGAATTACCCCTTGTTCGTTTCAAGCCGTATATACTATACAGTACAAATTAAAACTGACTTCTACTCATTTTGTTCTTCGATTATTCTTCAACTTTTCCTCAATTCTTCCTCGACTCTTTCTTTTCTTCAACTCTTCCTAAAGGAAAAGTGAGGAAAGGAAAAACTGAGGAAGAGTCGAGGAAAGGAAATGTACAAGTTAGTTAGTTGTACTGTACAAAAAGTACAGAAAGGATTTTTCCTTTTTAATATTCTCATTGTCTATAGCTCAATTTTGGAACAAAGAAAAAATATTTTAAATGTTAGATCATTTTCAGGCTGTTATAAATTAAAATTTAAAATTTTTCTATAATTTTTTACTTTTAAAAAAAATAAAAAAAAAGTCCTCCCCCAATTTTCCATTAAATAACACAAAAACTAGTTCAAATTTAAATTTTCTTCTCAAGCAAGCTTAGCACAAATTTAGACCATGAGCATTCTAAATATACTCTACTTTACATAATCTATAAGCAAGCGTTTAAGCTGGAAAAAAAGAGCAAAACTGCAAGACTTGAAAAAATTAAAATTTGAAAAAAATTTAAATTAAATTAAAATTTAAAAATTTAAATTATTTAAGTTAAAAAAAAATTAAAAAAATTTAAAATAAAATTTTTTTTTTTTTTAAATTTAAAAATTTAAATTATTCAAGTTAAAAAAAATTAAAAAAAATTTTAAAAAATTTTCCAAAGATAAAACACCGCGAAGCCGGGCTGATCCAAAGTCGAAAAATTCACCAATGATCCCGAAGGAGAAGTTGACGCGCAAGACCACCTCAGGCAAAACGACGAGCAGCGAGTGCCAGCCCCATTTCACATCCCTTAAAAATCTAGACCCGAAGCGATCGACCAGCGAGTACGACGCAAAGTACGAGTTTTGCCAGGCGGGCAGCAGCGCCTCCTTCCACCAGCAGCGCATTCTGCACAAAGAAACAGAGCAGCTGGCGGCCACATCGAGCAAGCGGCACTTGTCGTCGGCCTCGTTCAGCACCGGGACGGAGCCGCGGCACCACGACTTTGCGAAGCCAGCGAGCCGCAAGACCGCCTTTGGCAAGCACGAGCACGCCGAGCTCAACGTCAAAGAAGAGACTGACCGGCTGCTCGGCCTGAGCTGCGCGGGCAAGCGGCAAAAAAGGCCCGATGAGCCAAAGTGCAGCGCCATTATCACGACCAGCTCGTGGCGCATCGGCGAAAACCTCGCCCAGAAGCACATGAAGCCCGAGCCGGACAAAACCATGCCCGCTCACCCCTACCAAGTGCAGTACAACCCGCGCAGCAACAGTGCGCCCGTCAACCAGTCGCCGCACGCGCCCAAAAAGACCAAGCGCACCGAGTGCCATCTGGTGGCGTCTGTGGCGCCCAAAAAGCCCGCCGCCACCAGTCCCCAGGCCAACAAGTCCAAGTCAAAGCCCTACGATCTAAACGACATTCAAAAGTACATCCAGAGCCAGAAGAACAAGCGTCTGCACGACACCAAGTCAGAAAAAGAAAAGCAGAAGATGCAGGACGAGGAGAGAAAAAAAAAACTGCAGGAATTGTACAGAAAACAGCGGCTACAGGCGCTCAAATCGGCCCAGATCGCTTCCACTTCCAAGCTGAACAATTCTGGTGAAAAGGCGAACAGTTCGAACAACTCGAGCAAATTGTACGACCAGGACATGTCCAAGATTTTGATGGAGCGCATCAGCCACCTGTTGAACGACAATGACAAGCTTGTGGAAAAACAGAGAAAGCAGATGGTTGGCGAAAAGCACAAGGCGAGAAAAAAGGTTGACTTTGGCACGGACGAGGCGGACTTGGATCATGACATGGAACAAAATGAGTCGTCCACGTCGTCCGCCAGTCTTGGCACTGTGAACAATTCAGTGAGTGTGACACCCAAGCAGAACAATGGAAAGACATCGCTCAAGCATGACAGACTGAAAAAAATATGCTCAATGGCACTGGACCTGCAGACCAAGCTTCAGCAGACCAAGCTCAAATTGTTCGGCTTTAATCCCACCGATGACGAGGACATGATTGAGTATTACAAGAAGAGTGACAACGACACCTTTGTCACATCGACCAAGAACGAGCATGAAGAGGCCGAGGACGGGCCGGAAATGGACGCCATTCAGTTGGACAGAGTGTTCAAGCAGGACGTGCGCGAGACTAGAGGTGGTGGTGGACATGAAGAGATGGAAGTGAGTGGCGAGGATGTGTGGAGGCCGGGAGTTGGCAGTCTTAGAAGCTATAGGCTTGTGTTGACACCAGATTTGGCGGCGAGACGCATCCAGCATGCGTACAGGCTGTATCGGGCGCGTCGCAAGGCTCAACGAGCGCCCAAGAGGCTCAAGAAGGAGAATGTGAGGCCGCCGCCGCCGCCGCCACCACCGCCAATGCTCAAAGGCGAGCAGACCATGGGCCTTAATAGTCAAAAAGATGGATACAGTTTTTTTAGTGTTTATAGGAAAAAAGGTGGATTTGGCGCCGCCGTGTCCGCCAGTGTGGCGCCGCTTCATCCGGCCTCAGCCAAGACCAAGCAAGAGAGTAACAATTATACGGATGATTTTATGACGTTCAATGAGACCAAGGGTGGCGAAGTGGACCGCTTGAGTACCATCAAGTCTTCGCTTTCGTCGTCGTCCGACTCGACAAGTTTGTCTAAGTATATTACCAACTCGAAGAATTCTAAACATTTGAAGTTGTCTAAATCAGCTGAAATTCAGGTGAGAAAAATAATTCTAGTCATCTTATTTTAGATTAATTGAAAGGATGAATTTAATTAAATTTTTTTTTTTAATTTTTTTTTTATTTTTTTAAAAGCTATAGCTCCTTCAGATCATAAAAATAATATTTAAAAAAATTTAAGTCGTATTATTTTAGACTAATTAAAGGGCTGAATTTAATTAAATATTTTTTTAAAATTTTTTTTTAATTTTTTTAAAAGATAAAGCTCCTTCAGAATATAAAAATAATATTAAAAAAAATTTAAGTCATCTTATTTTAGACTAATTAAGGGGTTAAATTTAATCAAATATTTATTAAAATTTTCTTAACATTTTTTTCGAGCTTTAACTCCTTAAGATCATAGAAATATTAATAAAAAAAAGCCGGTTTTGTGAATTTCAAAAACAAATTGAATAAAAATTATTCTTTTTTTAGTCAATTAAAATTAGGCTTAGTTTTTTGGTAGCAGCTAATTATATTTTATAGTATCTAATTTTTAGTAGATAAAAATATTGTAGATAATTATTTTTCTCAGTAGCAAAATAAATTGATTAACAGATAAATGTTTTCTTCAGTAGATAGATGTTGTCAATTAAAAGATAACATTTAATTTAATTACAGGAAAATGTTCTGTACCTGTTCCTCTAAATATAACTGATCAAGTAGCTTTTCAAGTAGATTTCTGGTAATTTTATGTAAATTTACGTAAAAATTAATAAAAATGAAAAGACCAAAAAAAAGCGCAATTATTTGAATTTTTTATTATTTTCTAATAAATTTTGAATAAAGTAGTTCCTAATTATTTATTTATATTTTACGAAACGTTGCTTTTTTTTCTATTATTTACTAATTTTTACGTAAATTTACGTTTTAAAAAATTAACTTTTGATAAAATATAAACAAATTAATAGGAACTACTTTTTTCAAAATTTATTAGAAAATAAAAAAAAATTCAAAAAATTTAGCTCTTTTATGCTCTTTTCATTTTTACTAATTTTTACGTTTAATTATCAAAAATCCACTTTTCAAATCGGCACTGTATCTTTGATTTTGGTTATTTTTTTAAATGTGATTAAATTAGCTGCTATCAAAAAAAAATATATGCTTATAAAAAAAAAAATTCTTTTTTCTGAAATAATTTATCTTTTTTCATAGTTAAAATTAGGTACGAAAGAATATAATTAGCTGCTACCAAAAAATATTTTCATTAAAATTATAGTTAATAAAAATCATTAGAAAAAACACCGCAATAAAGTGCAACATGCTTTGTTGCACCTTTTTTGCCTAAAATGTAATTTTTATTTTCTTTATTTTTTAAGAAATCAAATCAATAATCTATTTAGATCTTATCGATTCGTTTTTGTTGTCATTTTTTACATGAGAAAAATTACTTTAGGTAAAAAAGATGCAACAAAATATATTGCACTATATTGCGGAATTTTTTTTAATATTTTTTATTAACTTTAATTTTAATTTATTAAAAAAAAGAAAAATTTCTGTACAATTTGTTTTTGAAATTCACAATTCCAAAAAAGCTAGTCATCTTATTTTAGTCTATTTTATGGGTTAATTTTAATTAAATATTTCTTAAAAATTTTCTTGTCATTTTTTTCGAGCTTTAGCTCCTTCAGATTATAGAAATAATAATAAAAAAAATTTTAGTCTAATTTAAGATTTTAATTTAATGGGATTTTTTTTGGGTATTTTTTAAAGCTGTATATCCTACGGGTCTTACTAAAACACTAACCCCACTGTTTTACTAGTAAAATATTTTTTAAAAGTTTTAATATAGTTTTGAATTTTCTGTACATTTTCCAAAATTTTTAATTTTTATGAAAATTGAATTTTTTATATTAAAAACCTGACCCCCAAAATGCTTATAGTGAATTTCAAAAGGCTTTCCAAAAATGTGTCTAGTTTTTGTCCAGGATGTCCTATAATCGTGGTAAGTAGAGGGATCAAGTTTTTATAAAAGTAAAATTTTGTTTTTTCGGTAACAATATTGAAATTAAGAAAAAAAAATTTATCTTATTTAAAAAGCTGAGAAAATTCTGAATCGAAAGGTATGCCGTATTAGAATTTTTTTCGAATCGTTTCTTGTTTTTGAATTTTACAAAATATAAAAAATTCAATTTTCAAAAAAAATAAAAATCTTGGAAAAAACTAAATATGTTTAATTTTTAAAAAGTACAGAAAATTCAGAAATAAATTATATGTTAAAATTTTAAAAAATATTTTTGTAAAAAAAGTGGAGGTCAGGAAATTTTCAGAATTTGGGGGTTAGTGTTTTAGTAGGATCCGCTCCTTTCAATTCATAAAAAGATAATAAAAAAAAATTTAGTCGAATAAGTTTTTATAGAGGAATTTTGTACAAAAGAAGAGAAAAAAATGATTAAAAAAGAACATTAAAGTTTAAATTTCTGAAAATTATACATCAATCTTTTTTTATATTTTTAATTTAATTATGCATCTGTACATCAGAATCGGTTGAAATTCAGACAAAGAAATTTAATCATCAAATGGCATGATACATTTTTCAATAATACTTGAAGTAAAAAATCCCAAAAAGAACTTGTTTTATCAATTAAAAATCAAACAGGAAAAAATTTAATAAAATTTAATCATTAAGTGATTAGATTAACTGATCTACACTTTATTTTCTTTGTTAAAAATCTAAAAACAAGATCGAATAATTAAAACACATTGAACTTTATTTGATAACAATTCAAGAAAATCTGTTCGATAATTCTCTTAAAATTTGTCCCAAAGATTTCGATAACAAAATACAAAAGTACATTATAGAAAACTCAATTTATAAAAAAAAAACACTGAAAAACGATCAAATAATTTTATTTTTTAAAAGAGCTATTTAAAATTTAATTCTTTTTGATTTTTATCGATAAAACCAGTTCTTTTTTTGTCTTTTTTTACAGAAAAAAAATCATGTCAAATAATATTTTTTTTAAATTTAGAAAAAAATTCTTAATGTGAAAAAAACATTATTAAATTGAAAAATTAAATAAAATAAATAAATAGAAATTTAATTCCTACTTAAATTTTCAGACTTTTTGATGTGAATTTCTAAAGGTGCAACATGAATTGTTGATTTTTATTATTTTTTATATTCTTTTGTACTGAATTTCAAGATATCAAATATTGAGACACCATATTCGACATAAATCACCCAATCATCCAAATTAAATTTAATCAAAATTTAAAATTTTTGATTTAATTCTATTGTTTTGATCCATTTTTTGTGTAATTTTTTTTAGTAAAGAAAATTTGTCAATCGTGAGAAAGGGTAGACTATGATACATTTCTAACAGCAAGGGATATTTTCTTAAAAAGTTTTTCTAAAATAAATCAAATGTAAAACAAAACATAAGATATACGCTGTTAGTCAAGATCTTTAAGGCATAACTTTAAATAAAATATATATAAATTATTTATTTATGATTTTTTGGAAATTTTTTAACCGATTTTAAAAAAGAAGGAACAATTTTTATTTTTTAGACCCAAACCAAAAAATTTAATTTAATTTTAAATTTTTGATTTTTTTTTCTTTGTTTCAAAATTCTCAAGCCCATTAATTTGAACAATTTTAATCTATCTAAGAGAACCCATATATTTATTTACTTTAATCTAAATAAAAAGAAAAAATAATTCATTGATTTTCTCCTTTTTTCTAATATCAAAATATACTATGAAAATTAAAAAAAAAACAAAGATCAAACAAAGAGAAAAAATTCTTAAAAAAATTTTTTATTTTTTTAAGTTAATTTTATCAGAGCGCTTTTTTCCTCTTAATTTTTACCAACTTTGGCAAAGAAATTACAGAAAAATTTATTTAAAAAACTGATATAAAAATTATTTAGAAAATAAATTCAAAATCTCTTCATCCTAATTTATTTAAATAAACTTGAAAAAAAAAAATAAAAAAAATTTCTGCATTTCTAAGCCTGTACAAGATGATTCTTACGATTCAACCTCTGCTACCTCATCAAGCATTTCATCTAACTCAACAGTTACATCTAGTCACGTTAAAACAGCGTCATCAACTTCAAGGCAAAAATCAATCCGAAGTGAACAACCGTCCCAATTGCCTCAGCCACAAAAGCCCAAGACCCGAATTGTCCAAGAATCGGAGTCCAAAGACCCGAAACGGTACTCGCCAGCTTCTTTGGAACGGCTACTGCACGCTGGCATAAACTATTTGGACACGTTGAACACATCGGCCCTTCAGCTCGAAGAATTGGACAAAATCAAATGCATAGGCTTTGCCCAACAAGACACGGTGGCCCTTGCCCAATACTTAAAGGACAAACAGCCTGTCAAGCAGGATCCTGGCCCCAAGGGAGACAAATTCCCCAAATCGAGGTCTTCTTCGCTCACTTCCAACTCTTCCTCATCTTCCTCGGCCTCAACAACTGTATCCACTTCGTCCTACAATGAGACTGAAGCAGACTCCAAGAACACCAAGTCAAATGGCAAAAAAAACTCCGAGAACCAAAGACCAAAACACAAATCAGCTTTTGCTGAGCCCAAAGACTTGGAGCAAGACATTTCGATTATAAACACAGTATCTGAGTTGAATGACACCAAAACTGATACAAGGATCAAGACCGAAATTGACGAAGAAGAGATGGAGATGGAAAAATCATTCCGTCAAGTACTGCCATCCGAAATGCACATAAAAAAAACTCGCCAAGAATACAAAGATCTCAAGGATCAGTCACAATACGATCTCAGCCAAAGCTCCATTTCTCAATATGAATCGCATCCAAGCAGTAGAATTTTTTAATGAAATTTTTCTGAATAAATTTTTTTTTTTTTTAAACTTAATTTTTATCAAGTGCGGCTGAGTTTTGATGAAGACTCGTTCAAAAAATTCACCGGAGAAATTGTCAAAAAGTACATGCACGAAGAAGAGCTTAGGTCGAAGCATCAGGCAGACTTGCTCAAGCTGAGAGAAAAGGCTTTGGTGGAAAAGACCAAGTCTGAGCTTGCCTGGCTCGAGCAGATGAAGAAAAAGGCGCAAGACAAGGGAGAGGACGAAAAGATGCCTCTGATTCTGAGAAAGGAAAAGGGAATCATTCAAAAATTAAAACAAGAACAGGTGAATTAAAATGGATTTTATTTTTTTCAAGTGGATACGTTTATTTATTTATTTTTAATAATTTTAACCATCGGCAATAAAAATAAGGGTATTTTTTTTTACTAAGAAGATTATCAGATGAAAATACGCAATTTTGATTTTATTAAGATTTATTTTTAATTCATCAGAATAAAGCCAAATTAAAGATATAATTTTTTAAGTAAGTTAGTGTGATCTCTTTAAGCTTTATTAATCAGCATTTTAAGGACTTAACAAAAAGAATTATTTGTCTCTATTTAATTTAATTTAATCACTTAGAATTTAAATTAATTACAGTTGACTTTTATTTTTAATTAACGATTTGAGTAATTGAAATGGTTTGTTGTTTAAAAAATGTAAAAAAAATAAAATTTTCTTCAATGTTAATTTAATTTGATTGATTGACAGTAAAATTTATTTAGAAATTTTTTTGGTGGACTTTTCTTGACTTGTGCACAAAAATTGGCTGAAATAATTAAAGCAGCGTAATGATTTTCAAGTTTTTATTTCTCTAAATTAAATAAAAATTTCTATTTCTATTAAAAAAAATTTTGAACTTCAGCTCGCTTTTCTTTATTTAGATATGAAGCATTTTTGGAATTTTTGATCTCGAAAAATAAGATATTTAATGAAAGGACGATTGAACTTTTGTATTTTTTTCTTTCTGTTAATTTAATTAATTTGATTTTTTACTTCCAAAAATTATCAATTTTATTTATTTGCTTTTTTCAATATCGTCGAATCTGGAGTTATTTTTATGAAAAAAAATTCTATTCTGAATCAATTTATAGAAGAGAAAAAATAGCAAATAGAAAAAAACTCCATGAGGCTTAAAGTTAATATTAAAAGAAATTTCTCGAATTTTTTACAGAATTATACAGGACTTTTATTAAAGACACAGAATTGGCTAAATTACGCTATTTTACATTATTTTAAGTAACCTTACGTATTTTTAGCAAATAGACTAGAATCAACAAATTTTTAAGGGACTAAGTTTTCAATAAAAAAAAAGCTTTAATTAGTTTTAAATATTTTCTAATCATTATATTTTTTTTTTAATTATTTGATTTTAAGTCTATTTAACTAATTAATTTTAATTTTTTTTTTCATTTTAAAATATTCGGTGAGTTCCCAGAAAAATCATTTTTTTGCCGTAAGCATTTTGCAAAAAACTTTGAAGCTTTACTTTTATGGTCTCTAGAAGTTTTAAAGAAATAAAAAATTGTCAAAAAAATGCAAAAATTTATGAAAAAACTATATTTATTATAAAATTAAAGTGAAAATTTTGTGTGCATAATATTTGAAACCTTTTCTCCTCTATAAATTGATGTATAGATCATTGAGAATTTAATATAATTAAAAAATATTAGCGAGTGTCAACCAATGTTGTCAAAATTTTTCATTATCCTATGATTATTAATTTTTTTTTTGCTTTACAGGAGATTAAACATTGCTTATGAATAGATGTCACTGTCAATTTTTAAAATGATTTGGCAAATAATAAAATTTTCCTTTTTTACTTTTAAAGGAAAATTCAATTAACAGTGACATAGATAAAATTAAATTTTTTTTTGGTTCAAAAAATTTGAA
>QEOQ01000256.1:568221-617972 GCA_010279815.1 Brachionus plicatilis
TTCTTTTTTGCCTATCGAGCTGATCATTTAACAAAAACATCTTTATTTTTACCTTTTTTGTCATTTTTTTATGTTTTTATATTTCTTGTTATGGTGGTGGTAGTTCAAATGATGAACTTGGTTGAATAGATGATGTTAAATGTATCAATTTCAGGTAAATTGGGTGGTTCACTCTCCATCTACACTGGCTTTGCTATCTTTGGACGTCCCCTTTTACGATTGCCTTCAATTTTCAAATCAACTTTGGGGAAATCACAAATATTTAAATTAAAAGCAACTGTAATGATGTGTTTTCAGATGTTGTTTTGTTTGCCAATTCCAACAAATTAAACTACTATTTTTCCAGTCTTGACCATTAATATTTGGTACTGACTAACCATTAATAATTTAATAATACCCATTATAACCATTTCTCGATCTAATTAGGTACAAAAAATTATTAGGTATTATTAAATTATTTTTGGTACTAGTAAAATGGTTCTAATTTTTGGCTTTGAATTACATTTTATTTGGTACTGCATAAAATATAATATTAGGTACTGAGCAGAGTTGTTTAGTACCTAATAAACTAAAAGAAAAAAAAGGTCCAAGTCCAGAATTTTTTTTTTCAAAAGTTCGACAAAAGAATTAAATTTTTTTTTCCAAAAAAAAAGTCAAAGTCCAGAAAATTTTTTTAAAATTTACTAAATCAGGCTTCATATCAAAAAATTTATATACTCTTGGGTTGTCTAATGCAATAGATTTGCCATATATCAGAATTTTGTTGCAATTTTAGCATAAATTTCTTCTTCAGTATTCAAAATTATAAAGTCTTGACTTGGACTTGACTTGAGACTTGTGACTTTTAAACAACTCTGGTACTGAGTAAAACATAAGCAAAAAAAAACTAATTTTTGAAATATTAAATACTTCTTATTATCTAAATTTTGGTTATACTTTTTTTTTTATTTAAAAATTTTTAATAAACCCAGTATAAAAATTGATTAATCTAACTTGAAAAAAAAAAAAAATCTTTAATCAATAAGGATTTATATTAATTTAAAAAAATTTTATTTATTAGGACAATATAAATAAGATGAAGGAAGTGCAGCGAAAAGTTGCCGAAAGTCGGCTCAAGCTGCTGTCGCAGCACTCCGAAGTGGTCAAATGGTGCCAAAAAAAGCTCAAGCGACACTCGCTGAACCAAAGCTACAAGGGAAACGAGAACGAGAACGACAACGATGAGACAAGCTCAGCGTCAAACGCAGCTTCGACCACTTCGTCAGTCGAATCGGTGGCAACACCGGCGCTGAGCAGTTCGTCAATCAACCAAGAGCCTGATCAACTAGACGACTTGTCTTTTAGCTTAAACAACCAAAGTCTGGTCGAGTCCAAAATAATGAAACAATATCAATTTAACACAGAAAAGTCAGTTTTCTTTTATTTATTTTCGTAGATTAAAAAAAACTAAACAAAAAATAGTGAATTGGAGAAAAAAAAAAAGAAGAAAATTTTTTTTAAATGAATCCATCGTTTAGGTGAATGTGTGGTGTGGTGTGTGTGCTGGTTTAGATTAGCCAAATCTGTGGTACAAATGCATGAGAATGCTGGCGTTTGACTCTGTTGTTGTTGATTGAGATTGAGCCTTGGGTGTCGGTCTGCGGTGCTTTTGTTTGAAAGCCTCGACGAACGCGTTCTTGCCCGGGTCCGTGTTTGTCGGGTCGAAAAATGGCAGGGGTCGACGCGGCTCGTCGTCAACGCCTAGGCTAAAATTGGGCACTAGATCAGCGTTTTGCTTCTCTTTGATTCTCTGGTTCGTCATGATCAATTCAGTCATCTTTTGAATGAGTTCGGGCGAGAAGTACTTTTCCAAGCGAGTGCGGAACTCGTCGTCCAAGGGCTCGTGACTGAGCGCCAGTGGCGAAAAGTCGCGACGCCTCAGACCAATCGGAGCCTTCAAGTTGCCCGTTCCAAGCTCATTCATTGACTCCATAAGCCTGTAGCATCTTATCTCTCCAATGATCACTACCAAGCCGATCACCAAAATCACTCTCGACCATTTTTCTATTAAATTAAACACCATATTTTAATTATTTTCTCTTCAGGTGCAAATTAAACTAATTTAACAATCAAAATTTTTTAATATCTGAAAAGAAAAAAAAACAAAAATTAAATAATATAAAATCCTCTTTATTTTTTTCTAAATTAAAGTATTATCTTCTTAGAAATATTAATAAATAAATAAATAAAAAAAAGCTTTTCTTTATTTTTAAGTAGTGTATTATTTTTTCATATTTTCTTTTCAAGTGAATAATTGAGGCATAATGGATGGAATATCGCTTGCCAAAATATCAAATGTCTCTGTGTGTGGTTCGACACTGACAAAATGCACATTTTAAATGGATTCTATTTCTTATTGAAAAATGACACTCGGAAAATCTTGATAGAAAAAAAATTGATTTTGCCAAAAAAATAATTTTTAGCAGTGATTTAATTAAAAATTGTTCTTTCCAAAAAAACCTTCTCGGAAGCTTATTGCGATTTTTTTAATTTTAAGAAAAATGCCTGCTAATTGCTACTTAGTGCCAATCTACTTGATCGCCAAATTAAGCATGAGCTCAGTTTAATCGAGTGGCAGGGGTCTGGGCGTATTCCTTCCAATCGGCTATTGCTTGTAACTTGGCAATCTGGCTTTGTCTGTGACAAAAAAAGCAGCAATTTTGATTAAAATTTTGCCGATTTCGGATATGTTGCACAATTCAATAATCACTGAATCAATCATAAAGAATTAAATTCTAAATGAATATTTGATTAATGGATTCTTTTTTTTATTAGATGAAAAAATAAAAAATTAATTAAAAAATGCAAAATTAAAATTTCCTATTAAATTAAATTTTTATTATCTAAGCTAAAAATTTTCTTCATATCCGATGTGATCGACCAAATTTAATCCTAATTGTTAGAAGAAAAAAAATATGAAAAAAACACCTACTTAATTTTTGATTTAATTTAGGTATTTGACTGAGAGAGAGAAAAAGCTGCGCCAGAGACGCAAGCATGCCGAGGAGTTGTTGGCGTGGAAGAAAAAATTGGACGACGAAGAACTCAGAGTCAGAGAAATCGAGAAACAAGGTAATTTTTTTATTTAAGCAGAGTTCGACTGGCTCACTATTTTGACTTTTTGTTTAAAAAAATATATTTTTTTTCAAATAGTTAAATTTAATGAAAAATTAAATAAGAAAATTATTTTTTGAAAAAATGGTTTAATATAAAAGCAAGGATATTTTAGGACTTAAAAGATAAAAAAACATCCCACTCTAAGATTTTGCACTTGTATTTATCTTTTCATTATTCTGACATTTTTCTAAATTTTACTGGGTTATCATTAATAATCAAAAAAAAATTACCTCCTGTACTTAATAAAGCATGTACTTAATAAGCCATGGAATATTTTTTAAGCTTCTTCGGATTTAATTCTGCATTATTTCATATTATTTGAAAAAGAATTAAGCTCAAATCCGAAATAAAAAAAGTTAAAATATTTTAGTAAAAAATTTTAAAATTATCAAATTTTTTCTAAATTTCCTGGATTTTGTTTTTAATTAAAAAAACATTTTTTTTTACTTTTTGTGCCGGAAAAATTTAAAAAAAATTAAATATACGAATAAATAAATTTTTTTTTTTTTCGCATTTGAACCCGATTTTTTTTCAAATAGTATGATTAAACATTAAATACCAGAAATTCTAAAATTGAGGAGATCTTAGAAGTAACGATACCATAACATTGGTGAAATGGTATTCAGATAAAGGGTTACTCAAAATAAGTTTTCGGGTTATAATGCCACATTACAGAAAAAAAACAAGGGAATACGGTAAGTCATCCTAAAAATATGTATAAATTTTTTTTATTTTTATCTTTTGATTATGTCAAATAAAATCGGCTCAAACGAAGCCTACAGCCTGAGGAGCACTCTTCTGATATTATTTTTTAAATAAAAAAATTAATAAATACAAAAAAAATAAAAAATTGTCAATTGACATAAAATTTTTCTAAATTAAATTAAAAAAGTATTCTTGACGTATTTGTTAGAACATAAAAAATTAAATTTCCAAAAATTTACTAAAAATATTTAAGATTTTGATTTTTTTCTGACAATTTTTCCTTGAGGATGAGGATGCATTATATTTAAAAAAAATAATCTAATAAAGGTCTAATAAAGAATACATTATCAACTAAAATTATCTAAAATGAGAGAATTAAAAGAGTCTGAGACTATTTTATAATCTAAATTGAGAATTTGAAGCTTTAAAAGGTAGAGGGATTCGCCAAAAAAATGGTTGATTTTCCTCTCTTATTTCTGAAAAATTTAAAAAGAATTTAAAAAAATTAATATTTTAAATCAATCTTTTATTTGGACCAATAATAAAAAATAATAAAATAAAATTTTTGATGCATTAGTTGGAATTTAACTTAAATAAATTTCCAAAAAAATTTATTAGGAAAATTTAAGATTTTAATTTTCATCTGATAATATTTCCTTGAGGACGCACAATTTATATTTAAAAATAATAAGGGGTCTTGTAAAGCTGATGACCAGTGGTCATGAAATTTCATGACCAGGTGAGATTCATGACCAGGTGAGATTCATGACCAGGTGTGAAATATACTGGTCATAAAAAATTTTACCTGGTCATATAAAAAATCATCTTGTCATTATATAAACACTTTTAATTAGAAATTTTTATTTAAAATAATGTCCAATTGTTTAAATTCTAGTCTTTTGAATTAAATTATCAATAAAAATATAGACAATCACATTATTTTTTTGTTAGAATATTTTTTACATGATCATTTCTTGGTAATTCTGGCTTGCTCAAATTTGGGTTAAGATTTTCCGCTGTAATAACAGCTAATATATCCATTTTATATCAAATTATTATTTTTTTTACATAAAATAAAATAATGCTCAACAAAAATCTAATAATTTCCAAAAAAAAAATTTAGCGCGAGAAAAGCAGAACTAAATTCTATTTTTGATTAGTTTTTTTTCAAGTTATTTGATTGGTTATAAAAATTTTCAACCTGGTCATATGAATTTTTACCTGGTCATAAATTTTTTCTTTTTTTTTATTTTTTTTCACACCTGGTCATGAATCTCACCTGGTCATGAAATTTCATGACCACTGGTCATCAGCTTTACAAGACCCATAATAAGGTCTAATTAAGAATAAATTATCAACTAAAATGATCTGAAATGAGAGAATTAAAACAGTCTGAGACTTTTTTATATTATAGTTAGATAATTTGAGGCCTTGAAAGGTAGAGGGGTTTCGCCAAATAAATGATTGATTTTTCGCTTCTCTTATTTCTGAAAAATTTTTAAAAAATTAAAAAATTAATTTAATAAATTAATCTTTTATTTTGACTAATAATAAAATTAATATTTTTGAAATATTATTTTGAATATAACTTAAAAAAATTTCCAAAAATTTACTAAAAATATTTAAGGTTTTAATTTTTTTCTGAAAATTTTTCCTTGAGGATGAGGATGCATTATATTTAAAAAAATATGAGGTCTAATTAAGATTACATAATCTAAAATGAGAAAAATAAAAAAGTCTTGGTAAGATAATTTGAAGCCTTGAAAGGTAGAGGGATTTCGCCAAAAAAATGGTTGATTTTCTTCTCTTATTTCTGAAAAATTAAAAAAAAATTAAAAAAAATTTTAAAAATTAATTTAATAAATTGAACTTGAAAAAAAATGGGTTTTAAAAATTTTGTGCGCCGAACTTTGTACCTAAGCTTTTGTTTTAATTTTGCTAAAAATTTCTAAAGCTAACCAAGTGTTGAAAAAAAAATCCAAACAGTCGCCCACTAAGAATGAAAAAAAGACCAAAAGCGAAGATCAAGAAGCTGATTTGGACGCGGTAGAAGAGGACGTGAGCGCTGATGTTGTCAAGACCGAGTCAAAATTGGCTCCTGTGTCCACCAGAACCATAGCCACTTCGATCAATGAAAACTCGTATGCCGAATCGTTCGATTCGTCAACCATTTCCACTGTTCAAGAAGCAAAATCCAAAAATTTTACCAAAAAATCCAGAGACGACTCCCAGTCCAATCTGATGCCCGCCTCCATACTCAACAGCATACCCACTCAGCTGAACAACTCCGGGTCCAAGAGCGACACCAGAGACGACGATACCGCCAAGGACTCTTCGTCCAGCTCGTTCAGCGAGCTCACCGGGCCTACGCCGCCATCCAGCACCTCGAGCAGTGTCCGCGAGCTCGAACAAAAGGTCAAAGAGCTCAAAAATGAATATTTGAAAAAGAAAAACGAGGCCGAAAAGCTCGGAAAAATGCTCAAAGAAACGGAAAAAATCAAAATCAGGGAAAAAGAGGAACAATTGCGCAAAAAAATCCAGTCCTACGACCACAAATTGGAAAAAATAAAGAGTGCACTGAGCCAAAAGGACAAACAAAAATTGGAAAAGCAAGAAGAAACTTCCGACGACGCCAAATCGTCTTCGACCAGCACCAAGCCGGCGTACGAAGACGATTTCGAGTCGGAAAAAGCGAGCAAGCACTCGCAGGTCCACACAAAAATTGAAGACGACCAAAAGAGTACAGCTAGCGAGATCAGCGAGGACTTGATGGAAAATGGCGCTAGTCACAGCCACATGAAATTGGACGGCTTGGAAGATGGCGAAGAAAATTCCGCCAGTCTCAACTCTTCCACGGACACGCAAATTTTAATTTTGGGCAGCAGTCGCCAGGCCAAAGACAAAGAACAGTCCGATAGAGAGATAGAAAAGTTTGGCCAACAGGACATGGCCATACAGGCGTTTTTGAACAGCTGTCTGGACCAGGCCATTGACCAAATGATCGAGCTCAAGAACTCCAAGAACAGCAAGCTCATTGCTGAACAATACAGAGAGACCATGGAAGAATTGGACGCGTCAGGCTCCGGGGAAGAGACATCGGATGACGAGCACATGTCTGATGAGCTCATGTCAACTGTCAAGATACCCATACCGCCCATTGATTTGGACCAAGATTTTGAAGAAGATGGCAAGCAGAAAAAAGCCACCGATGGTCTTGACGAAAGTGCCAAGCCAGTGGTTCTGAATGTTCCGTTTGAGAGGCAAAAGGTGTCGCTGTTGGTCGACCAGGCCATCCACAACTATTATTGGAAACATTTGGCCAGTCTTCAAACTTTGCTGGAAACAAACAGTGCCAACGAGGCCAGCAACCTGTATGACGAACAATCGCTGGAAGAGTTCTTCAGGCCCGAGGCTCAGTTCAAAGAGAGCGAGTTGAGCTTCAAAAAAATGGTGCTGGACTTGACCGGAGAGCTGATGTATGACTTGTACTTGGAGAAGTTTGAGCAGGCGGATGTTGTGTCCGAATATTTGCCGGGACACTTGAGGCCGCTGAGAAAGAAACACTTCAGGTCGTATCTGAGGGGACCTGGCGATCTGGCCAAGGTGAAAGAGCTGGTGGGCAGAAAAGTGCTCGACTTGTTCAAGCTGGGCCCAGAGAAAGAGAACAGAGACAAGGCGAGGTCCAAGTGGCGAATTCAGAAAAAGCTCGACTTGGTCGACGGCCTGCTGGACGTGGAAATGCGCGAACAAGAACACGAATGGTCCAACTATGAAATAGAAGAGTACGAGGCCAAGCTTTTGATTTCCAACAGTGTGTTCGACTTGGTACTCAAGGACACAATTGATTGTGTTCAATCTACACTCATTAAGAAAAATTCTATGTAAAAATCAATTATTTTCTCTTAAACAATTAGCAGACAACAAAATTATTTTATTTCCAATTTATTTATTTAAACAATTGATTGATTTTTGATTGTTTTATTCTCTTTTTTATTTTTGTATTTTAATTCTCTCTCAAATGCTTGAAAATGTTTAAAGTAGACTTTTCGACTAGAGGCACTTGTTTGCTGATTTTTTTGCTGACTTTGCAGTTGCCGTGCGGCAAATTTGAAGAGTATAGATATTTTGACTTTGTTATTTGTTTAGACATTTACTCTGAGCTTACTTTATTTTTTATTCTGATTATTAAAGGTTTTTATATTTTTTTATCGATTTAAATAACAAAATAAAAAAATTAAAAAAAAAAAAACCGAGGAGAAAAATTTTATTTCCTACTTTATTTGACACATTCCGCTTGATTCCGCAAGTTTAAAGAAAATTTGTGTTGCCCTAAATTTTGTGTTTAAGATGATCGTCGGTTTTGAGATCTACTTATGAAATATTTTTGTTAATTGTTTTAAGAAGTTACAAAAATAGATTTGAACCGACGATTTTCAAAAGACGGAATTATTAAAATTCAGTTATTTTTTTCCGTTTTTAACTTTGTTTAAATCACTTTTATTTTTTAAAAAAATATGTTACCCTGAATAATCACTTATTCATCAGCTTGTCAACTGATGCACAAAGATAAGTAAGAATTATACTTGTCACGTATCTCAGAAGTTAGACGCTTCGAAATACTGACATATACATTAAGCATTAAGCTCACATCTTGACTTAATTATAAGCTCGTGTTCTTGACACGAGCATATAGGTATAAATCAGAATTCCATTCTTAGAACTTCAGAACGTTCAATAACTTAAATAATGCTTTTAAAAGATTAAACATTGTTTTGTTATAAACCGGTTACAATTGGTAGCACGGATAAAAACGATAATGTTTTTTATTGCACCTAAAAAGGTCATAAAATTTCACAATGTAAGCTGAATAACAAAAACAATAACTCTAAACAGTATCGTAATACAAGAAGGGTTAATATGGTTAAGGAAGTAAAAAATGATTCAGACAATCTGAAAGAAAAGCCAGAATATGTGTACACATTAGATACAGGGAACTTTTTATATATGTCACCAACTAAAGATGATATCACACTAACTATGGCACTTGATAGCGGATGTACAACTTCAATATTAAGCAAAAATTTTGTGGAAAGAAATAAAATAACCGTAACGGAGTCTGATATTAGAATTAAAACGGCAAATAATAATATTGTTAAAGTAAATGGTAAAACACAAGCATAAAAATTAAATATCGAAAGTCATGTATGCGACATCGAATTCTTAGCAATCGATCATAAAGACAGTGATGGTCTGCTAGGTCTTGATTGTTTATGCGTACAGGAGCTAGTCTTAACCCAAGTGAAAGTATTTGTTAGGATGGAATAATAATCTTACTCAAATTTAATGGGTGAGGTAGATAAAAAAATAAAAAATTTGTATTAAAGAGAAAAAAAATGTATTTTTAATTCTACAAGTTTAGCTCATAGAATGAGAGAAAAAAAATTAGAAGAAATAATTTAAATAGTAAAATGTGACAAAATTTAGACTGGGTCTAGTTCAAGAATTGTTTATCAAAATTGTTTAAAACCCCCAGTTTGAAAAATTTATAAGTTTTTTTACAAAAGTTAATTTTAATTTAATATTTCAATTAATAAACATAAAAATAATAATATAAAAAACCTGCAAATTTAAGTGAAAAAGTTAATTTGTCTATTTGCACATTACATTCATGCAAATCATATAATAAAATTGATCATATATATTCAAGGTTAATCAACAGGCTAGTGCCCATGCCTCATGAGACTGATTAACACTTCGTTTATTTAATTATCATTCTTCATTTACTTTTTTTCTATTTTGTTAATACAAGAATCACCAAAACGAGTCATTTTGACTCGTTATGATAATTAAAATATAAATCATATATTTTATGTTCAAATTTATTTAAATTATTAAATTAATTGAATAAAAATAGTAAATTATTAAATTTTAGTCTTTTCTTAGGCCTTATAAAATATCCATGGTTAGTCACAGTTTTTAGAAAAATACTCTATTTCTTTTGTACAATATCGACACACTGCTTTTTACATTTTGAATAAAAAATTGTTGCTTTAAAATTACCACATAAACGAATATGATAAAAAAATTTTTTATTTGAATTTAGTTAATTTAGAAAGTTATTCTTATTTTTATGCTGAAAAAAAAATATTATGCTCAAATAAAAAAAATTGACTTGGATTTTAGCAGCTAATAATCGAAAAAGAGCCATTTTGACTCGTTGGTGCTTTTAGTGTTAAATTAAAAATATTTAAAGAATTGAATCTTCAATTTATGTTTTTAATCTTTTTTATAAAATTGATTATATTTTTTACTCTCATTAATTAAATCAAAATTTTGCTGTAAGTTTTTTTTCTTTATTTACTTTTTTTTCTTGTTGTATGTTACGTTGTACCTGTCTCAAATTTAATTTAATCTTTTAGACAAGAAACTCTTCATTTTATTGCTTGCCAACAATTTCTATTCAAATCAATTCATTTTTTACATCTAAATAAAATGAAATAAAAAAAGTTGAAAAATTTTGATCAAAAATTCCATTTAAATTGATAAATGTTTAAATAAAAAAGAGGGAATCTTTAAAAATTAAAGATAATACAAAACTTTATTTCAATTCTTATTGGTAATATCAAAATAATTTTTAGTATTTTAACATAAGGCAACTATTTTTTCATTTATATTTTTTTACAAAATTTTATTGAAATATTGAAAAATTAAAAGTAAATTAAAATTCATGCAAAAGATTAGCCCATTTTTAAAGATCAAACTTTGTTATCATTTCAGAAAAAAATTGTCAGAAAAAATTTTAAAGTTTTTTTTTTAATTCTCAGATGTCGAAATGAAAAATATTTAAGATATTTAAATTTGAGAATTTTAATGCCGTATCATTTCTCATGAATTAGACTTACTAATCTAAAAAGATTCAAAAAAAGCTAAAATATTAAATAAATGCTGTCAAAATAAATTAAAGATGGATGAGAAATCTCGAATTTAGAATTTTATCACTCAAAAATCGAAGATCAGTTTTACAAAAAATTTCTCCGGTAATATGAGTTTTTAAAAATTGAGTCATGTTTAAAATTAAATCATTATAAAGTCATATATTAAAATTTTTTTGAAAAATCATGGTTCTATCTCATTTTGTGATGATCAAGTTCTCTTGGAATTTACTCAATTATTCTCATATTTATAGCCTATCTCTGGGGCCCTATTTCAAGGCTCAGTTTTTGGATCTTTTTATATTATTTCACATTTAATTTGGATATATTATCAATAATTGTTTATCCTGGGGTACTCAAAAAGACTGCTGAAGCTAAATCGATACCTCTGTCTTTTATTTTATAAGTCATTCAGAAGTTCATCGATACCTAGCTATTGGTTTGAGGCTAATGCAACACCTTTTTTTTAACCTAAAGATAAAAAGAATTTGTTAAATTTTTGAACATTAATATTATTAGCTACTGCCACTGAAAAGGGCATTGTGAATTTTGGTACAAAAAAAAAAAAAAAACAAAATATAAAAAGTGCCAAAGCTAAAGTTCTGAAGAACCAAAACATGTTCTGTAAATTGTAGCAACTGATACATCCTTTGTACCACCACTTAAAGTTGAATTGGATTTTTAATGCAACATGATATCCCAAATTCAAAATTTTCTGAGTTCTGCAGATTTATTGCAGAATTTTGCAGAATCAGTATATTGGTGGTACAAAGGATGCATCAGTTGCTACAATGTACAGAACATGTTTTGGTCCTTCAGAACTCAAGCTTTGGCACTTTTAATATTTTGTTTTTTGTTTTTTGTACCAAATTTCACAATTCAGAAGACATTCATTTTAACGTCTATTTCAGTACGAAATTTTTTTCTTAGTTTTATGAAATTTGGTACAGAATATCAGAATTAGAATCTATAAAAGCTTATTACTTTTTTCTAAATGTTTTAAACTAGTTCTTTTAATGCAACATACTGCAACATTCATAGTTGCGTCAACTGTCGAAGTCTGCTAATGATGTGAAAAATCTCTTCAAATTCTCCGAGATAGAATATCGTGAAATTTAATTTCACGATATTCTAAAAAAATATGCTTAAAAAAAGTTTTTTTAAGCACTATGAAACAAGCCAAAAATCGAAAGTATTTTATTCCTTTTAGCTAAATAAAATGATTTTCCTCTGCTAATTTTTACAAATATTTTGTACGAGTAAATATGGTTAAGTTCATATCAATGCATACTTCAATTACAAGTCATTTGTCTTCAAATCTTTCTTAAACTCATTTAATTATAATCTAATATCTGATGATGTTACAATAAAAAAAAACAATTTAAAAATTGATTAACAATTAACTAATCTATAAACAATACAAACATTTTAAACAAATTTTGTAGTTTTTTGATTAATTATCTTTAAAGAATTAATACTGAAATTATAAAGACCATTCTTTCAAGAATTTTTAAAGAAAAAACGTCTGGAAATCTTTAAAGAATCTTTAAAAAGTACTTAAAACTTTTTTGACTGCGGAGCTAATAATCCAAAAATTCAATTATACAATTAATAAAACTAGTATTAAATCTTAAAATAAGGAAACAGTAACTAGATTTTACAAAGCTTTTGTTGGACCTCATTTAGAGTATGGACTACAAGTATAGAGTCCACATCTTAAGAAAGCTATAAAAGACTTAGAGCCAGTTCAAGAGAGCTACCAAACTGGTTCTAGAATTTAAAAGATTTAATTGCAATGGCAAGTTGGCTGCACCGAATTCGACTACTTTAGAAACAAGAAGAATAAAAGGAGATTTGATTGAAATGTTTAAAATTGTTAAAGGATTAGAAAAAATTGACTGGATTAATCCCTTAGTCTTCAAGAACTACCAAGAGAGGTTATATCGTCCGGCTTCTAGACAACATGAACTTATATTAAACAAGCAATTGGCAAAAAATTGTGAACAAAGACTTAATTTTTTCAGTAATAGAGTAATGTAATGTAATGGTTGGAATCAATTAGATGAAGATATCATAAACTCAAATACTGTTAATAAGTTTATTAACGATAACCCTGGCTTGAATAATCTTAGTAAAGGCTACTGCTTCTTCATATGGCAAGATTTTTGTTTCATGAATACATTTTTTACCTTAGATTTATATAGTATTTTTTAAAGTAAAAATTATATATTTTTTTTTGACATATAAATAATACTTTTAATATTTTCATTCACTTAATTTTTTTTTTCTACTAAAAATTATTTTCATTATTATTTTTTCATTGAACAAAATAAATCTAATTATTTAAAAATATATTCAAACTTTGTATTTTGATTATTAAAAGATTATCAATAAATGGATAATGATTAAAAAATTGAAAAAAAAAATTAAGTGAATTAAAATATTAAAAGTATTATTGATATGCCAAAAAAAAATATATAAAATTTACTTTAAAAAATACTTTATAAATCTAAGGTAAAAAATGTATTCATGAAATAAAAATCTTGCCATATTATAAACTCATTCATAAATTTTTATTTTATTTTTATTCATATTTTTAAGTCCTGTCATCAATTAAACATCGCCAGTAGGCGTCTTATGAAATTATAAAAAAAATAAAAAAAAAAATACTGCTAATGAATTTAAAAATAAAATTGATAAAACGAATTTTAACAATCTATTATGATGAGACTGATCCCTCATTTCATGGGCCTAGCTCATCATTGCGTTTTTTATTATTTTTATTAAAAAATATTATTTTTTATAATACCTCCTTCATAACGAGTTTAATATTTATTGGAAACTTTTAATTTTACCATGCAGCAAAATTAGCATCTTCAATGTCATAAGATACAAAAATAAGATACCAGAGTCGTCTAATAACTCGGCTAATAACAAATCTCATTATGAGGAGACACGACTCAATTATTTAAGATTGTAAACAGCATAAATAAATTTTAAAAAAAGGTATAAAAAAATTGTTTAAATTCAATTGACAGCTTACTTTTTTAGATTTTGTAATGAAAATGCAAAAAGGCAACAAAGAGATACCCTGTAGAATGATAGAAGACATCATTTATGGAAAGCTATTCCAAAATAACCTGTAAATCCATCTTTAATTAGTTTTTGATAGTTAGATTTGTTTGTAGTTTAGTGGACTTAGTCATCAAAACTTATCAATACTTAAATTTGAATATTTATTTAAAAACATAATTTACTAATTCAATTTTAGATCTCAATAAAATAAATTGTAAAAATAAAAGTATTACTATAAACTTGTCAAATTTAATCATTTTAACTCTTTATTTTTTATTATTTAGCACGAAATTTTTTCGTTTAGGCTAGTACATTTTTAATGAAAAATTTCACCTGTCTTGTTTAATTATGTTCCGGTGAATAAAAAAATAAACAAAATAATTTGAAAAAATTTAATTTTGTAAACCCTGGGATTATATTTAAATCAATGTATAAAGCACTTAACATTAAAGAGAAGTTATATTAAACAAAAATTTTATTTGTGATTTTTGTGAAGCAGACACTTAAATAGTTTAAATTATCTCAACATCTGGTTCAATAATAAAATAATTTGTTCCTTCCGGCTAAATACTATTTAAGGAAAGATTAATTGCCCATAAAACATGAATTCAGCACGAGTGCTGAAAAGCTCCCTAGCTTTATGAAAATTAAAGGTTCTCGAGTCCTCCTCATTTAAAACATTGAAACTGATACATTTTCAATAGTTTTAAAACAATTTCCTTTTAAGGATAATTAAAAGAAACATTTGTATATTTTTCAATTTTAAATTTTTGTTTTGTTCTTTGCTCCAAAATTAACAATGGTTTTTTTGAGCAAAATTTGCTTTATCGGAATGTACTTTTGAATATTTTTATCTAATTATTTTATCGAATTTTTATTACATGATTTAAATCTGTCTTTTAATCAATTTTGAAAAGGAATTGAAAATAAAAGTAATCTGAATTTTGTAAAATTTTGTGACATATTCCCAAAATAAAATTTAAATTCTAATTTGTTTTATTATAAAATATTATGTTCTCTATTTCTATTTTTTTTTCTATTTAATTTAATAAATGAATTTAATAGACCCTGCAAATGGGTTTGAGATTAGACTCTTCGACTGAATTGAAACATAAAAGTATTTAAACATTTTCTCGATTTCTTGATCATTTTGAGTTAGTGCGCTTGAATTAAATTTTAAAATAGCAAACTAATTCAGCAAATTTTTTAATTTTTTTTTGGCTAAATTTTTTTGTCAACTACCCTATACATTTATACATTTATTTATTCTTACTGCTAATTTTATCAAGCTTCCTATTGACCGAATTTGGCGAAATTTTGTACAAATATTTGATAGACTTTAACAATTTAGAAAATTAAAAAATCTAGTCTGCCTCATTGTTTAATAAAAGAAAAAGGTACACAATACACCTTTACTTATAAATCAAACATCTCCTCTAATTTTTATCATGAAAATTAAAAATTTTTTTTAATACTTTATATAAAAGAGCAATATAAAACGAAGTTGTTTGAAAAAATTACTAAAATTTAAATTTTTTTAATTAATTAAAAAAATAAGTACCTTTTTACTTTAACTCATAACTGCCGAAAGAAAGGTCTAATTTTAATAAAAAATATTTTTTAATTAATTTTTTTAATGAATCCTGCGTTTATGTTCAAAAAAACTTAAAAATTGTGTATTCTCACTTCGTAATAGATTAAGCCCTAAAAAAGTACTTAACTAAATTAAGTAAGAAACCAATTAATTAATTATAAAGTTTACTTTAAAAAAATATATAATACAATATTTATGTTCAATTTGTATTTGAATTTCACAATACCTTTGAGTTTATCCAAATGGGAGAACATGGGTAATTATTAGATGCGCTGGTACAAATTGAGCTAAAGATACAGGTGGCAAGTGCATTAAATTTAAGGGAACTAATAAATGATAATTTTGAGTAAAAATAGAGTTGTTCGAATTAGAAGAATTTGAGTACTTTGAGTATGCCAGACATGTGGAAATTCCATTTTAAATTTAACATTTAATGAATACATTATGATTTAACTTGTTTAAATTTTCTACTTTTCTTAATCTAGAACTAAAGCGTTTCACAGCTTCTAATTTCTTATTTTTTTTGACTTTTCTTTACGGAAACTTCTATTTATTCGTTAAATTCGTCCAAGTTTGAGTATCTTTTGTTACTCTTCCTTTACAAATGGCATTCTTTTGGTAAAAATTGCGAGTGTCAAGACCCTGCAGCCCATTTTTATTTTGAAAAAAAGTAAAATTGGATAAACTAAAAGTTCTTTGAAAACCTGTTTTATCAATGAATTAAATCTAAAAGTTTCAAATGAATTAGACCTTTCTTTCGGCAAATATGAGTAAAAGTAAAAAGATACTTTATTTTTTTAATTAATTAAAAAAAATTTAAATTTTAGTCAATTTTTCAAACAACTTTTGAACGCTAAGAATTAAAAAAAAATTAAGAGCTCATTTTAATCGTTTTGTATTGCTCTTTTATATAAAGTATTAAATAAAATTTTTAATTTTCATGATAAAAATTAGAGGAGATGTTTGATTTATAAGTAAAGGTGTACTATGTACCTTTTTCTTTTATTAAACAATGAGACTAGATTTTTTAATTTTCTAAATTGTTAAAGTCTATTAAATATTTGTAAAAAATTTGGCATAAATACATTAAAATATATATTCATTTTTTCTGAAGCCTAAAATCTCTAAATTACAAACTTTAGATGATTCATGATCGCTTGAGGGTATTAAAACTTTATTTTCTGAATTTTTGCACTCTTTTCTTCAAAATTAATATTTTTTGCCATCATCTTTTTATTCATACTCATAAAATAATTTAAAAAAATAGAAAATTTATTATAGAAACTTAAAAAATATTTTCGCAATTTTCAAAGTTTTAATTCGGCTCATAAAAAAAAGGTAAATGCAAAAAAAAAAAAAAATTTATCTTATATTTTGAAAGCAATCTTATTTTTTGACAGACAAAGGGGTTATCTTTGGACCATTTTGGAATACATTCCACAGCCTTATGGTTTCGTCCGCACTCAAACTTGCCAATATTTCATCCTTATTCAAAGCAGCATTTATCACCCGATCGCAATGATCATTTATTTCCGCTAGTTTATCCATACAAGGATACTTACAAATCACCATATCATCAAAATCCGTATATAAAATTTCCCTATGCTGCTTTGACCAAACTATGCTGCCCACTTGGCTTTGGACTTGCAGAGTTTTAATTTTTTTTAAACAATAGACATTCCAGAAATTTATTTTTTTGTCACAAAAACCACCTCCAGTGGCCAGTTTATGGGAACATATTTTTTCATTTGTCAAAATTTTGAACATTCTTCTATGAACACCCGTTTGATGAATTGACAAAACAACAGATCAAAAACTATTATTTCAACATACTCAATTTATCTTCGACTTCATTTGATTCTTATTTAAAAAAGATAACCACAGCTAGGAAAATTGAAATCGATAAAAATGAGTAGCTTAGAAGCAGTTTTACTTGAAAATTCTAGCTAAAAACCTTCTTTTGTAAACATTTAATAGCGGTTTCCAGTAGGCTACCAATAGGTCAAAAACGTAAAAGGAGTCAACCATCAAAAACCAGTCCTGCATTACAACGTCAGCCAAGTGAAAATAGTGAGAATTTTACAGTGAATCAAGATGCAATTATACCAAATCCAAAACCAGCAACTATTGAACCTATTTCTCAGAATGAAAATGCGATGAACACAATTCAACCTAATCAAGCTTTTCACACAATTCCAGTAATGGTTAATATAAATAAAATTTGTCAACCAGCAAAAAAAAAAGAAGAAGACCAAAAAAAATTAAATTTTTTTGACATTTTATGCTTCACATTTGGTTTTTTGTTTTCTGCTGGCACAGAATAATTATTCTGAACAAAAAAAATTTAGCTGATGAAAATAAATACTTCTCTTTATTTTCAAATATAAGATTGTATTTTGAAAGAAGAACCTTTCTTGGCTGGACTTAGCCTGAAGAAAAATATTGACATGGTGACTAAATTTCCATATTAATCATGGTAATAATAGGGTTGAGCTAATCCATTTTTTTATTGCCTCAAATAAATTAAAAAGTCCTGCGAATTGTACAAGACGAGGTCAATTCTCTGTTGGGAGACAACTTGTCAGAAATTTTGGAATCCTATTGTACAAATCAACTTAACTGGAACGTACTAGAGGTAGAAAATCAGGGAATTAAAAAAACCTTTCAAAACACAACTGCTAAATTATTCGTCTTTATTTGATCAAAATTAATAATTAATAATACTTCTTAAATTGTTTCTAAAATTAAGGTTGTTAATTAAAAGAGAACTTATAACTAATCGGAAAACTTATAATTATGAAGATTCAAAATGTTTTTTTTTATTTGAAATATTTTCAAATAAAGCAATTCTATTTTTGTTTAAAAAAATCCAAATCTTACATTGAAAATCAATAAAAAGAGACGACTTGTGAGAAATTGTGGAGCCCGCTACAACTTTTTAACTAGTCTTATTAATTGCAACGCTAGAGGTAGAGACTCGAAGAATTAAAAATACAAATACTTTTAAAAATAGAATATACAATTTACTTAGTTTTGTTTGAATAATCAATGTTGGACAAACAAAGGGGTTGTGAAGTTTTTTTCAATTAAGAAAAACTTGAATAATATTTTTACTTTTTGGAATTATTTAGTTCTGTAAAATGCTTTATGTTAAATCGACTTTGCTTAATCCGAAAATAATATGCAGAATTGGTCAAAAGCCAAAGTCTGACTTTGACTTTAAAATTGAAGATTTAGTTTTCAATTGCGACCAGAATTTTGTAAAAAAATAACTAAGATGACTATAACTTTTGACCAACTCTGATAATGTCTGCAAAACTATGCAGAATAATTTAACAGTAGATTAGAATGCTTTATGATGGTGTGCAAAATTCAGAGTTTTTTGTTTTTTGAGATTTTCAAGCAAATATTTTCTTGAAAATCTCAGATTTTAATCTAATTTTTATTTTTCAGACTAATAATTATAAAAAGAAATAATAAAAAAATAAAACTTTATTTCAAAAGCTTAAAATTAAATATTTTACAGAACTAAATTACCTTTTCTTTTTTTCAGTTTCAAGGTTAATCAACAGGCTAGTGTCCCTGTCCATAAAAAACTGATACATTTTTAATAAAAAGAATAAAATTAAAATTTAGTTAAATTGTGTATAAAAAATAGCAAAAAAAAATTTAGTTGAAAAAATTTAACATATTAATGTTTAAATTTAAATTTTTAAATTTTTTACAAAATCTGTAAAAATGAAGTTAATATTAAATGTAGAAAATTTCAACATTGATCTGTTGATAACAAAGCTATTAATTAATCTCGAATAAAAATATCCAAATGTTTTTCTCCTTTAAATTTTTTTGACATTGGTTCGATTACATTAGCACTGTTCTTAAAATTTCTTGAGTCATTTAATCTTATAATAAACTTTATTGCAGAGATATATATATATATAAATGAGGTTGAATATTCTAACAATTTATTTAACTTATCATTTGTTCTTGATTATTTTAAAACTTGTTTATTTTCAAATGGATTAAAAATTACCAATTTTTCACATATTTATAAAGTAAACACAAAAAAAATAAAAAATTTATTATATTTATACTAACTTTTATTCTCGTTATCAGAAAAATCTTTTATTCGGCTTCTTTTATCATATTAAAGAATAGCTGATTAAAATTGAGCGTTCAAAAATGACCAGAAAACTCAATTTAATAAAAAACTCATTGAAATTTTGACAATTTTATTTGCTCAAATATTCTAAAAAAGTATTTATATTAAATTTTATAGTATCTGGGATAATGATTCATTGAAAGCGTGAGTAAAATGTATATTTTAAATCTATTTTTAGTAGAAAAATATTGTTTTTACATCTATAATTTTTTTTATTAATTTTTTTGTTTTAATTTAATAAATTCAGACGAAAATATCTTGAAAAAAAGCTTTATATGATATCTTGTTCTTAATCAAATACTTATTTTGAAAAAGAAAAAAATAATATAATTTTTTTAATATCAACCTATGCTAGATCTAAAAATAATTTAGAAACTTTTTTCCTAGATTTTTTTAAAAATCAATATCCTTAATTAAATTTAATAATAGTATTTTAATAGTGATTTTGATACGTTTATAACATTTTTTAGCCAAAAATTATCTTTTATTTTAAAAAAGTATTCCAAGGGTATTTTTATAAATTTTCCACTAGAGATCAAAAGAAAATAACAATTTTGCTTATAAGTCAAAATTAGCCCAGTCGACTTTCATCTTTAATATCTCCTAAATATTTAAAGTGACACCCACGCAATAGAGAACTTCAAAAAGTTCAACAAAACTACTTTGGTTGCTCGTACTTCATGAAAAACATCGGTGAATTTTCTCCGGATCTCAAATCCTTCATCTAAAAAACTTACTGCTTATTTCAATTTACCTGAGGCTAAGTTACCTAGAAAACCTAGCTCTCAATTTTGGGACTAAAGCCTCTCTTAATCTTCCACAAAACTACCTTATCAGACAAATGTTTAAACTTCGATTAATATGTCACATGTCCAGAGTGGTCAAAGTCTTGAAGATATTTAACTTTGAAGAACTTTATTAAGGAAACAACAATAAACTTTATTAAGGAAACAACAAAAAACTTTAAAAAAAATATTTTAGAAATTTAGTTGTCATTTGTTAAAATTAGTTATAATTACAAAAATTGTTATAATAAATTTTAATAAAAAAAAATTTGAAAATTGTAAAAATGAATATGTTATTTTTTTTATGAGTGCGGGACATATGCAATTATTAGCCACCGGGTCCTTCCATATTTTTTACGTCAAAATAAAATTTTACTTTTTCAAATAATTCAAAATTTAGTAAACTTTATGTTTATTTAAGAATATTATGTTATCATTTAGAATATAATGTCATCATGTTTGATAACAAAATATGTTATCAGCTGTTTTATTTATTTATTTATTTAATTCAATTAAAAAAATAAATAAATCAAAATAAATCCTAGTTTAGTTAAATAAACCTGTAAAAATTTGAGTTTTACAGCAAAATTTTTCTAAGAGTAAATTATTTTCTACTTTAATCCTTTAAAATAATTAACATCGAGATTAATTCTGATTTCTATCTTTTATCGATTATGATCTATTTTTCATTTTTCAGACTCGAAGTCAAATAATTATTAATAAGAATATTTAAAAAAATAAAACCTTATTTTAAATTTTGATAAAAATTAGTCTTGTTTTAACGATTTTTTTCTCTTTATACCTTTTTTAATTAAAAAAAACTAAACAATTTCTGTAGAAGTAAAAAAATAAATATCACTCAATTTTATTTTCCTATGCACAAAGATACCTTCAGTTTAGTTAGTATAACTTAAAATTCTTATAAATGATTATATTGATAATAATACCCTAATTTTGTGACCTACGAGCACTAAATGGAGTCACAGCCGAGGGTCTCTAAGGACAATTTATGAGATTTGGGCAAGTTTTTTTTTAAAAGATTGGAATTTAAAATTTAACATATATATCTCTAAGGTATAGGGAATAATAATTCGAAAAAAAGAATGGGTCACTTATTGTTTAAATAAGAATGGTTAAATTTATTTTTTAAAATTTCGCAAAAATTTGTTTTAATATAAAAATTTAAGAAATGCTCATTTTCTCTTCTTTTATCGCTCTCTTAAATAACAATGAATAATCTTTTTTTCTCACAAAAAATTCAGAAAGATTTTTTTAAAAAATGTAATTTTCTAGTTTTAAAAAATATTTTCATCTCATTTTTAGTTATAATCAAATGTGTATAAGGATAAAAAATTAATTGCTTAAAACTAAAAAATTTAATAACACTTTAGTATGAAGATAATTTAAGTGGTCTTCCATAAAAAGATTCTAAAATCGAATATTTTTTATTTTCGATTTCAGGTACGTCTTTTATTCGCCTAAAAAAATAAGGCTTTTTATCTTCAATTTTCCTAACACTCATTTAAAATTAAATCTATTACCTAATGCAAATACTTATAATAAAAAATAATACCGCCGTCATTACGGCTTTTTGAAAAATTATCAATATTACTGAAACCCAGCCTTTAACTTCCGGATATCCAGAAAATTTAAAACAACCATTATTTGATTTTCATGAATAAAATTCAATAAAATAATCCATAATTGTTTTGATTTTTATTAAAAAAACACTTTTAATGAAAATCCCAAGGTATTTAAGTTAATATTTAATTTTTCTTTGACAAGGCAATGTGGTTTAGTGTACCATTTATCAATCAAAATATTCATTTACCAAAAGCAATAATCTCTTTCCTGTCAAAAGCCTTTCAAATTCTTTACATTTATTTTCAATCGATTTTAATTTTTTTCTTTTAAGCTTATGAAATTTTGTATTGATTTAATGTGTGGGAAGGAGAATTAAGTTGGAAAATGACTCATGTTCCTAAAAAAATTTTTTTTTAAATTATAAAAAAAACTCAAGCTTTTCTGGTTTGTTAAATATAATTACTTATTTTAAAATACTATCTCTTTATGAATATTTTTCATTCGTTTTGCTGAAAAGATAGATGAAACAAGTAACTTAAATTCAAAGTTGTTTCAAAGACATAAAGCCAAGTCAAGTCTAGTGACGTTGAAAATACTTTAAAATGAATTTATTTTTAACTTTTGCGCAAGAGTGCTTATATTACTTATAAGCTCTTATAAGTTTAATTAATTGTAAAATTTAGGTATAATAAAGTTAGAAAAGAAATGATGGGACACGATATTTGAAAGATAACTAATTTAATCATAATATCCTATCATTTCAAAGAACATTCGTGTTAAATAAAAAAATTTTGATTTTATTTATAACAATTTCTCTAAATCTTTTGGTAGATTTTATCACAAATTTCCTTAAATATGGCCAAAAATAAATTTCATTGTTGAAGAATGCATTGAATTTTTTAAATAAAAAGAAAGCAAATCAATGAGTTCATAAAAAATATAATTTAATTATTCTTTAAACATAAAAAAGGATATCAAAGCCGTCTAATGACTCGGCTTTTAAAAATTTCATTATGAGAAGACATGACTCAATTATTTAAGGTTGTAAACAACATAGATAAATTTGAAAAAGGTGGCAAAAATTTTTTAAATTCAATTGACAGCTCGCCATTTTAGATATTGTATAGAAAAAGAAAAAGGCAACAAAGTGATGCATTTTTAATAAAGAAAGAGGAAATTTATGGGTAGTTTTTATAAAAGAACTTGCTAATGCATCTAATTACTAAAATTTAAAGATAGAGCTTTGAAATGTTACAACAATTTAAAGATCTGTGATTAAATTTAATTGTACATTTAAAAATTTTCTGATTTGAAAAATTTAATTTGATCAAAAATTTAACTTTGCCATTTTTTTTCACTAATAAAAGAAAATAAAATTAAATTTGTTTAATTAAAATTTAAAAAAAAAAATTAAAAAATATAATCCTATTTATGTTCGAGAGGTATTTTTATTAGCATGAAAATTTTTTTAATCAAAAATTAATTAAATTTGTATTCATGAACTAAATTTTGCATCTTTTATTGACCTTATGAAATTTACAGTAAACAAAATGGTCATAATAGCAAAGAATTTCCTATAACCGCAGATGTGGCTTATGACTCAGTAATTCGTGCATTATTGCTGATTATTAATTAATGATAACGCAATAAGAAATAAAACAAATAATTAATATTCCCTTTTTTTGCTGACGATATTGTGACTTTTTTGTTTATAAGAAACTGAGTAATCTAGAAAATGAGATTTATAAATACCTAGATAAAATAAGAACTCTGGCTTTTCAAGCCGAATATGAATATCAGTTGAACAAACGTCTTAATAAAATATAAAAGAGAAAATGCTGATCTAAACCGAAGAATCGATTGAGACAAAATCAAAAGATAATAAGAACTTAAATTAAATAAATTTTAATTCAATGAAAGCTAAAATTCCACAGACAAATAAATAAAAAAGTTTATTTGTCAAAAAAAATTCAAATCTTTATTTTAAATTTTCAAGATTTTAATTTTAGAGTTTTAAATTTCTCTAAAAAAATTCAAGCTTAAGTTTTTCAAAAGAAAAAGAATATTAAAATAATTTTTTAAATCAAATTTCATCCCAAAAAGTCGTATTTAAATCAATTAAATTATATGAAAATACCTAAGTTTGATATTGAAAATTAGTTTATTTTACATTAACAGATGAAGTCAACGAACGTTTTAATTCAAAGCTAAATTTAAATAAGTTTTTTCAAACAAAAAATGGGATCTAAAAAGTAAAACTTAAGGAAATCTCTTCAAATCTGTATTTATATCTATTTTAAATATATCATTGTGTAATGGCCATCTAAATATCTATTCTTTTTTACCTAAACCATTAAATTCAATTTTACATAATTAATTTCTTACTTTTTATATTTAATTTCAGCTGAGGTAGAAAAAAACATAAAAAGAGTTTAAACATAAATTATATAAAAAAATTAATTAAAAAGTTAAAATGAGACAAAATTTTGACTGAATTTAATTTAAGGATTGTTTAAAGAAATAGTCAAAACCCTCCAGTTGAAAAAAATTATAAGTTTTTTAGAAAAATTAATTTCAATTTTAATTTTTCAACTACTAATGATAAAAAATGTGTTAAAATACCCTTAAATTTACAAAAAAGTTTATTCGTCTAGTTGCACAAAAGATTTTAATTTTGCTTTTTGTCTTTAATTTTAAATTGATTATATGTTTTTTTAAACTAAAACATTTTTATTAAACTAAAATATTAAAAAAAATTGGATTTTGAATAAATATTTTTATCTTTTTATAAAATTGGTTATATGTTTTTTTTCATCAATTAAATCAATAATGATGTATTTTCTTTATTTATGTTTTTTTATATGTTTCGTTCTACCTGATCTTCAATTTCTGCTATCTCTTTTCTATTAATATATTCTGCCCATCTATTTTAAATTAAAAAGAATATTAAAATAAATAATTGAGCATTTAGCACATTTAATTACTCATTTCAATTTATTTAATTTATCTATTCTTATTAACATTATATTTCAACTTATTTGACTTTTACTTCATGAGTACTTCTTGAATTTTAATTTAAAACCTAAAAATGTTGACCATAAATTTCATCAGTAACTTTAAACAAAAATAACATGGTTAGATTATGATATGTGATATCAAGATATTTGATTAACTAAAATAAAAATTTAGTAAAAAATTAGAAAACTATTTTTAGTTTTTCTTAAGATGAACTAAAATAAAATTCAAACATTTGGTAAATTCTCACCTAAAATACTTAATAATTAATCAATGTAAATTTTTGTTATTTCTTGTTATAAAATATCAGACTAAACATTTTTGTTGTCGAACAATTCCAAAAAAAAATTTATTTCTTTTTACAAATTTTAATTTTGCTGGTGCTGACTTATTAATTAATTAAAATAAATAACAATTGATTTTTTTGAATATTCTTTATTTTAACATGACGCAAAAATATGAAATAAAGAATTATTAGTATAATAAGTACCTTCATTGTTCTCAGACTTGATTTTAACAGATTAAAAATTAGATTTTCATCAAAAATTTAATTAAATATGTCGATTCAATGAACCTTTTTTCATCATTATTTCCCTTCTCAATATTTAACTATCATATCCGAATAAAATAAATTTGTGCTATTTCAATCTCAAAGAGTTAAAACTAAGCTTCCATAAGTCACATAGTTATTTGTGATGAACTCAACTTTATTAAATAATTTAGCTTATTATTAGAAAAAAAATTAAAAAGGCGATTAGAACGTGTTTGCTTGAAAATTTAATTATTATTTAAATTAAAATATATTTGTGAAAAACAAACTTTTAAGTCTTATCAATTAATAAATTTTCTTTTCCATACAAAATCCATATATAATGTATTTTCAAAATTCTAGGGTTTAGATTTTATAAGGAAATCTTTGATAAGCATTGAATCTAGAATGAAACCAAATTTACTAAATTAAATTTTGTATTTTGCCTAAATAAGCGAAAAAAAAATGATTCTCTAAAAAAAATTGTCCACTTTCAGCAAATATTAATAGCTGTTTAATTTGAAAAAATACAAATGAAAAATTCTATTTTATTTAAAATTCCCCAATGTATATTTTAATTTAAAAAAAAAAAAAACTAATTGTTCCTTATGATAGTTCTTCAATTGCCTAAGCAGTCATTTGAGCTTAATGATTTTCAATTATCAGTTAAATTTAATCAAAAATAATTTCAAAAATGGATGACAGAGTTAAATGTAAAGAGAATAAACCAGAAAAATCCCAAAGCATTTTTGTTGTTTAACAAAATGCAAACCTCACCAACTTCAATAAAAGTATTTGATATGACAGGCTTGATATTAATGCAAAGGTTTATGTTTTTTAGGGCTCAATAGAAACTAATTTGGTCCTAAATACGCATGATCGACTTAGCAAAATAGATTTCTGCTTCAAAGCCTAATCTTTTGTTCAATCAAATTAAATCTCTATCGTATGATATAATTAGCTTTTGTTCAATAAACATCTCCTATATAAGAAAGTACACTCTAATGAAAATAACCAAAGTTTAAAATTTATAAAATTTTTTACTTATTTTTAAAAAAAATGCGCTTTTTTTCCTCAAATTCTTCGAATGGTTCCTCAAATTTGGCAAATCTTGGTTCAAACCAACAAATTCTGTTGAACCAATCTCAGGGTATGGGTGGCATGGGTGGCATGGGTGGCACGGGTGGCCAAATTCGATCTCTTGGCTTGTCCTCATCAACTCCTTATTCCCAACTAGCCGCACAAGGCCTGTCAAATGGAATAAATGCCCAACAACTCCTAGCTCAGCAGTTGCCTCAATTTCCAAGCAATCAGCAGTTTTTGACCAACGGAATGTCAGGTCTAAATGGCCTAAATTCAAACCAACTTGGCCAGATGGGAGGACAACAGCAAGCTTTTTCCAATCAAATTCAAAATCAGCTGCTAAATCAGCTTCAAAACCAAGTGGGAAGCGGCCAGATTGGTCTGGGCTTGCAAGGCCTGTCTGGCCTTAATTCGAACCAACCAGGCCAGCAACAGATCGGACTTAACCAACTGAATCAAGGAATCAATCAAGCACAGTTTTCTCAGCTTCAGGGTTTAAATGGTCTCTCGTTGAATCAATTAGCCGGCCTTAATGGTCAACTAGCAGGAGTCAATTTAGCTCAATTAAATGGTCTTGGTTCAAATCAACTGGGCCAATTGGCACAGCACAATGTAGCCCAAAGTCCTAATCAAAGAGTCTTTTTTTAATTTTTTTTTAAATTTTGTAATTTGTTTCTAAAACAAAATAAATTTTTTTTAAACTTTTTCGCTTGGTTTAATTTGTTTTAATCACAAAAATTAATATTGATAGATTTGCTCAAGGTTGATAGAACAAAATAATTGTGCATTAATTTTTCTATTATTTAGTTTTATAGATCAATCAAAAAATTTTGATATTTGGATTTTATTTTTTATTTTAAGAAGAAAAAAATATATAACCCAATTAATAATTTATAAAATTAAATAAAATGTTATATTTAAGAGTTTAATTTGCTAAAAATTTTATAAAATATAAATATAAACAAAGCAAATAATTTTTTTTAAATTTTTATTTGCTTTTTACTAAGATAATTCAGAAAAAAAAATTTTTTTCGAGCTTTGATTTTTTTCTGTTTAGTAAAATAATTTTGAAACTGAAATAATATAATTTTTGACTGATTAACTAAAAAATGAGTTTACTTTGAACTATTTAAATTTTAAAATATTTATTTTTTGAATCTGAAATTTAAATTTATTTTAAATTAAAGATATTTTCATTACTCTTTGTCAAATGTCGATTATAAAGTTTTCCACAACTACTATAAAATTAACTGTGAATGACTGGCAGACCTTTCCTACAAAGTCTTTTCTGATAAGTCATATCAAGCAATTTTAAATAAATGAAATAACGCAATTAATTTTTAAAATTAAAATTCTTTAAATTTTGCTGCACTTTGTAGCATCAATAGAATAAGTTTTTTTCGAATGTTTGATCATTAGAACACAAGTTATTTCTTTTTTGATTTTTCTTTTTTGTTTGGCAGAGGAAACTTGGGAGTTTTATCAAAAATTATTCAGCGCTTCCATTGTTAATGGTTTGATCTATATACTTCTTATCACAGTAGATGAATTTTTTGATAATTAATTAAAGTTTTCTTTTTCAATTTTGATTTTGCTTTGTTCATCAATAGTAAGACAATAATAGGTTCGGTAAGTATTGGATAACTCTTATGAAAAAAATTAATTTGCATTCAAAAAAATTAACATGCCAATTATTTTGTGATACGAAACATGTCATAAAAATCTTTATTTATGACTTTTAAAAATTATTTGAGGTTAGAGTGATTGATAAACATTGTGATTTTCCATTTAAAAAATAAATATTCTTGTCAATAATATGTTTTTTTTTTCTACAAGACTATTTTGTGACAAACATTCTTTTAAAGAATATCTAAAGACTTTCGCTTAAATTATTGTCAAAAATGAAATTTTTGTTCTTTGCATTCAGCGTAAGCCCATAATCTTGTTTTAATAGAGATCATTTAGAATCTTAAGTATTATAATATATTATTTTATATTTAAAGTCTCTTTTATATAAATTAGTGTTAGGGTTAACAAGAATTTTTATTAATTTAATTTAAAACAATTATTTTTTCTTGAAAAACTCAATAATAAATAAAATTTAAAAAGCAGCCTATTAAAATATTAAAAAAAAAGAAAATAATTTATAAGCCTTTGTATTTGATTTTTTCTAAATTTTAAAGTATGGTTTTTTTAATTTTAATTTATTCTATAGTGTAAGAGAGTAAGAGAGTAAAATAAATTTATTCTAAAAAAATTTATTTTAATTATCAGTTAAACTAAAACAAATTAATAATTCTATCATAAATGATTTAAAATGGTATGAGTTTAATGCTCCTACACGCTACGCATTTTATTTGACATTTAATAAAAAGTTTTATTTATTTTCTGATCAAAATTTAAAATTTTATTTTCATGATTTTCATAAATAAATTTGGTGTCTATTTTTTTCTTTATTTTTCTTAAATAGCTATATTGCATATCTCTAAACACTCAACTCTTTCTGTTTTCACAATTTATTTTAAATTGCTACAAGAACTTTCTGAATGAAAAAAATAAAGTTTTTTTTTTTAAATTAAAAAATACAACAAAGTAAGATCCAGTTCTTAAGAAATTCAACAATCTTTATTTTTTTTAAATATTGAAAAGCCACAGCTGTTTTAAATCTTAGAAAAAATACTGCATGATTTTGATGAAATGTAATTCAAAATAATAGAAAAAGTTAGATACAAGTAATGATAATTAAAAAAAATTTTTTTTTAAATTATTAATTAATATCCAGTGGATAAAATAATTTCTGTTTTTTTATTTTAATTAGGTACGCATGATTGATTTTCACGTTGCACCCGGAATATAACACGAAATTATGATTTATTAAATTTTGTGAACTATCATGCCACAATTTAAAAATTCCTAAAATAAGTATTATCATTTGGCTAATCATTAAAACCTTAAAAGTAATATTAGTTGGGTTTACTCAGTCGGGAGAGTGTGAGACATTTAGTCTCTAAGGCTAAGGGTTCTAGCCCCTTAATCGGGCGATCTTTTTTCATCTGCCACTTTTAACTTTTAAAAAAAATTATCAATTTAGATATGAATTTACTCATTTGAGATAATTTTTTCATTAGTTTAATTGAACTTGAAAAATCAATCAATAAAACAATTTTGAAAAATTGAAATTTTGAAAATACATTTAAGAATTAGCCTAGACTTGTGTTTGTATCTTCTCTGTTCGAGTTATTTGGAAAAGAGCGCATTATAAGATAACAAGATAATTGAGTCAAGCTCCTTCTGGTTTAAGGCATGTTACCTGTGGCTATTTATTTTTTCTCACTGCCCCGAGACTTAAGATATTTTTCCGAGAAATTAAATTTTTGATTAAATTGATCGAATTCAAATCAAAACCTAGTTTTATGATAACTTAATTAATTTTTTTTTCTATAAAAAAAAAGTATGAATTAAGTTTATAGAAAAATCTGAGTAAGTAAAATGGTCTAGCTCATTTTTGCTATTAAACATATCTTATCTGAGAGTTGACAAATTTTGACTAAAACTTAAAACACAAAGTATGCGTTTTGGTATCTTTTTGATTAAGTCAAAATTTATGAAATATTTAGATTAAGCTAATAACGTTTTGAAAATCAAACGATAATTTTAAATATAAATATTTATTTGGTAATAAAATTTTTTTGTAAAATAAAGAATTTAATTATTCATTTGATTAGGGCACGAAAAAAAACAGATAGGTATTTACTTTGAGCTTGATTTTATGAAATGAGATCCCACACAAATCCATTTTAAGTCATCAAAATTAAAATTGGTTAAATTTGATTTTAGTTAGAAGCGTTTGGATCAAATAAACCTCGAGGGTCAAATGTGCCCAACGCGCGTTCTAGTCAAAAATATTTTCCAATTCTATTTTTATTAATTCTCAAAAAATTGAATTGTTTAGTATAATCTTCTTTATCTCTTTAAGTAACTCGAGGCGATGTTGATATTGAAATTTGTTTACGTTATCCATTAGGCATTATCTTATTTTAGACCATTTGATTCTTGAGACTAAAGATTTATATCTATTTTCTTCCAAAATAATTTTATTTCATATTTTTTTTAATATTATTTTTTAGAGATAAAATGATAAATTGCTTTAAAAGTAATCGTTCAAAGTCGGCAAAAAAAACTATCAAGGAAGACGAATCAGTCAATCTGCCGTTGATTGTTAGCGAAATATCTGTTCATAGTGAGAACGAGAACAATTTTAAAAGTGAAATAAAGTCAATAATTAAAGTAATTTTTTAAAATTTTTCAATTTTTTTTTCTTTTTTCTTATTTTTTAAAATTTTTTACTTCATATTTAGATTGAACAATTAAAATTAAATTAAAAAATTTAAAAAAAAAAATTAATGTATTTTCGATATCAGTATTTAATTTTAATTACTTTTTGAAGAGGTTTAATCTTTGTTTTTTGAAAGTATTTACCTAAAATTTTAGTTAAGATGTGATTCATAAAATTTTATCTAAATGCTCATTTTTGACATTTTCATCTTTTCTAAATCGCTCAATATGATCATGTGTCTTGATAATGTATCTGACTTTATTTTGTTTTAGATAGCTTAAAAAATTTTAAATAAAGTCAAATTTTTTTATTTTATCAGACCATAAAATATTTTGTCAAAATATTTCGTGATAATTCAAAATATTACATTTCTTTCTAAATTCATCTTTTACTTGAAATTCCTAAATACAAACAACAAAATTTTAGGATTCAGCAGAAATCAATCATTAATCTCATGAAATTAATGTGACTTATTAATGAAAATTCTAGTTGACTCCAAAATTTTACACTTTTGATTTGATTCATAGATTTTTGGTTAATTTACTGTAAATTTACAAAAAATTTCAGTAAAATTACTTTAAAAATTTAATTATCATACGAAAATTAACTTAAATTTTCTTAAATTGTAAAATTTCTAATTTTTTACAACAGTGAATTTTTTTGTTTTTAAAATTAAGTTTTCATTAAAATCAATTAAAATATTTAAACCTTTTCAAGTTCAATAAAAAGGGACATTTTAAAATTTTAAATATGAAAATAAACTTGATATGTCAAGTAATTGCTTTGGAAAAAAATTTATTTTTTCTCTATTCTAAAAAAATATATCAATTTATATTTTGATCTTTTGATCTTGATCTTAAACTTCAATTTTTTTTGGCGAATCTTTTTTAAATGTTCATTTATTATTGATGTTTTTCTGGTATTACCTTTTTTTAGAATCCAAAAATCCAGTATATTTTGTCCCTTTAACAATTTACCGAAAATTAAGTAGTTTAACGTAAAATTATGTTATAAAATTATTGTAAAATATAAATTTTATTATTTTTTACCAAAACAGGTTGTTCAAAATAAATGAGAATTTTAAAAAAAATTTTCAGATAAAAAATTGTAATTCTTAAAAAAAATGGATTTTAGATTTTTAATTATTCTTTAAAAGTTAAAAGGTGAAAAATAACAATGCTTTATTTGATTAATTAATGTATAAATACAAATAATTAAGATCTACTTGTAACAGAGACTGAATTTTGAAATTTAAATTAATTAAATTTAAAAAAGACTACTAAATTAGAACAGATCATTTATACATAAAAGACATCTAAAATATTGTTATTTTCTTCGATCATAAATGTATTTATATAAACTAAAATAATTATTTTTTTTAATTTAATAAAACATTTTATGTTTCATGTTGTTTCACCATCAAAGCTTACAAATCCCAAATTTACCAAATTTAATTTATGGAAAAATCTTATATAAGTAATTCTAAGTAATTTTAAATATGATTTTGTGATGGTTCATGAAAATTGCTATCAAAAATATTATTTTCAGCATTTAATTCTTCGGTGAAAAATTAGGATTTCTTAGTTAATCAATTTTCATCTTTAACCAGAATAAATTAGAATCTTTATTATCAATCGTTGGTTTGTTTTTAAATTATATAATTGATTAAATCTGATTTTTTTGATTAAATTTTATTTAAAATAAATTAACATAGTACCCTTTTTCAAAAAACTTTTATAAGAATTTTTTAAAGAAAATTAAATGCTATAAAAATAAAATTTTGAAAATTTAAAATAAATATTTTAATTTTTTGACTATACTGCCACAGCTTTCATTATTTTAGCATCTTTATTTTCCTGGTACTTTTTAATCTCACTTCCATACAAAACTCTAACACTCTTGGCAATACTCTTTTACTTATAATTAAAAAGATTATTCAGTTAAAGGAATAAAACAAATTTTTATTAGTTTTTAATTAATAAAAATATAATAAATAATAAATATAATATAATAAATAATTAATTTTTATTTAATTTTATTTATTGAATTTTTTAATGCGTTCAAAAACTAATTTTTACCATAATGAAATCCCTGACCGTTTCAAAAAAACGAATTAAAATAAAAATACTTTGGAAAAAAAATTAGGGAAATAATTGTTATAAATTTTGAGCAAATTTTATTGAAAAATATACAAGTCTTAGCATTTAATTTCTCTTATTTTCATTTTTTTTATTAAATTAATGTAAAATAAATTTTTATAAAAAGATTTTCTTTGATTTTTTTATTTTTTATTTAGGATATTGAGGATGAAAATACAAATGACACGGAAATCAAAGAAAAATTAGAATTTTTAATAGAACAAAATGGTTTACAGCTAAAAAAAAGTCTTATTGAGACACAGACCGGATACGATAACTTTAATCTGCTACACTATGCTGCAAAATCTTGTCGTTCTAGCCTCTCCAACTATCTAATAGAAATTTTAGCATTTGGTAATTTTTAAATTTAATTTAAAAACCTTAAAATTGATTTATTTTCTAGATGTCAATGTTTGCTCCAAAAGCAAAATGACTCCGTTACATCTTTTGGTGAAATTAAATGTTTTCCCCAAAAGCTCTGAATCGGCTTTATTTTCATGCAAAAATTCTGTTTCAAACAAAAAAACGAAAGTAATTTTTTCAAACAAATGTGAAATTAAAGTTAAAAAAATTTGAAATTTTTCAAGTTTATTAAAACAATGGAAGTTCTAATTGACCATAATTGTGATTACAATTTACAGGATGACTCAGGCTTTACAGCACTTCACTATGCTGTTTTTAAAAACAACTTCGAAGCAGCACAAATTCTCCTTAATCTTGAAAACATTAGATTAGACGTAAATATATTTAATTTATTAAAAAATTTCGGTTAAAATTAAGCAAAAATTTTCCAAGCAAAGCAACTTTATTTTTAAACTAAAATTACATTTTAATAATCAATTAAAATACAATTTAAAATGTTTGTTCATAACAAGTCAAAGCAAAAACATTTATTTAAAATTTTTTTATTAACTTATTTGAATTAAGCTAGACTCGGCGATTAAAAAGGTATTTAAAAAAATGTATTAAAATTTAAAATTGAGTGTATGTTAAGAAATTTAATGATTGAAAAATTTTTCTTTTAATTTTATTTTTGACAATTAATTTTCTGATTGGAAAAAAAAATTATATAGCAGCTGTATATTTGATATTTTATTAATTATTCAGCTAAATTTTATTTGGCTTTATTTTAAAAAACTTAAAAAATAGAAAAAGAAAAGATAAAACTTTAATAAATCACTTTTCTTCCAGAATTTGTTTAAAAAACTTAAGGCGGAAAATATTTTTTTCTTTATCTTATCAATTGATTGTTTTTTATATATTTTCATTTAAAAGTATCACTATTGAATACTAAATTATAAATATTTCATGTCAAATTTATGATTAAATGTTCTATGAATCTGTGCGCATTTCTACCATTTCGATATCCGCCGTTTCTCTATTTTATTTTTTTATCATTTTTTCAGTGGTTCCAAAGGGTTTTTCTATTGTGAATCAATAGAGGGGTCTAAATTAGGCATTGTGAATTTTGGTACAAAAAATAAAAAAACAAAAACAAAATATTAAAAATCACAAATCTTAAGTTCTAATGGGCCAAAACATTTTCTGTAAATTGTAGCAACTGATACATCCTTTGTACCACCACTTAAAGTTGAATTGGATTTTTAATATAATATAGTATCCCAAATTCACAATTTTCTGAATTTTGCAGATTTATTGCCGAATCAGTATATTGGTGGCACTAAGGATGTTTCAGCTGCTACAATTTACCGTTTTTGTTTTGGTTTGGTTCTTCACAACTTTAGATTTGGCATTTTTAATATTATGTTTTTGTTTTTTGTACCAAAATTCACAATGCCCCTAAATTATTGATACTTGATGGTCATACTTCACACATAGATCCTGTTTTAAACAATTTTTTTGAGATGATTGTGATGTTTAAACCTTCGTTTTTGCTCTTTTATTAAATCTTCTTTTAAACTCACTCTTGTTTTGTTTCGTTTTTTTTTTTGAAAATTAAACTAGTTTTTCTCCAGAATTTTTATTTTTAATGAAAATTGAATATTTTTATATTTTTGAAAACCTGACCCCCTACTGACCACAATTTTATACGACTGATCCCCAACTGATCTCCATTTTCCTTGAAGAGATTTTATTTTGATTAACAAGCTTTCTAAAAATGTGCTTTGTTTTTCTCCAGGAAGTATAGTTTTTGAGATATTTTGATTAAAATAAAAGACCTTAGTTATTTTAAAATTAATGTTGGGCGGCGGCCAAGCCTGGCCGGTCCGAACGCGGCCAAAATAAGGCGGCCACTTTGGCGGCCAAAAATTTGGACCGCTGAGTTTGCCGGCCAAAACATAGACGGACGGCCAAATGTACGGCCAAACTTAAAACGGACGGCCACTTTGGCGTTCAGACAAAATCAGCGGTAAAAATTATATGGGAAAAATTTTTGATGTTCTTTTAAGTTTTTAATTCAAAGAAACGAAAAATTTTCAAATATTACATACAAATCTCTTAACCTTAATCTAGAAAAAAAAATTCAAAAATTTAGCTTGTTCAAGAAAAATTATTTTTTTTAAAAATATTTGGCATTTTCTATTAAAAAAAAATTTTTGCCAATTTTCTTACTCTTAAGGAAATTTTTTTCGCTGATATGGTTTGATCGCAAATATCGTCATCCGTCTATGTTTTGGCCGGCCAACTTCGCGGCCCAAATTTTTGGCCTCCGGCTTGGCCGCCAAAGTGGCCGTCCGTTTTAAGTTTGGCCGTACATATGGCCGTACATTTGGCCGTCCGTCTATGTTTTTGCCGGCAAACTCAGCGGTCCAAATTTTTGGCCGCCGGCCTGGCCGCCAAAGTGGCCGTCCGCCTTTATCAGGCACTTTTATAGAAATCTGACCCCCTACTGACCACAACAAACCCCCATTTTTCAGAATTTAAAATGATTTCATAATAATTGATAATATTTGAAATTTATAATTGTAATATTTGAAATTTTTTGGTATATTAATTTAATAAAAAAATAGAGTCTATGTCTAATTTCATAATTATCTAATTTTATAGATTTATTTTTTCTTGCCTTTACGAAAATCAGAAAAAAGGGGCATTAAAAAAAATGAAAAATTTCGTCTCATTTAAGTATATCATATTTTTATGTAATTAAAAATTTAGGACAGACTCTATTTTTTTATTGAATTAATCAGAGTTGTTTAAAAGTCTCAAAAAAAGTCCAAACTTGGACTTGACTTGAGATTTGTGATTTTTAAACAACTCTGGAATTAATGAAACAAAAAATATCAAATATTACAATTATAAATTGAATTTTTCTTAATTATTATGAAATCATTTTAAATTCTCGAAAACAATACTTCCCGTAAAAAAACTAAGCACATTTTTAGAAAGCTGGTTAAATTCTCTTCAAGAAAATGGGGGTCAGTTGGGGGTCAGGTTTTCAAAAATATAAAAATATTCAATTTTCACAAAAAATAAAAATTCGGGAGAAAAACTAGTTTAATTTGCAAAAAATTGAGAAAAATTCAAACTAAATGGATACATTAAAACTTTAAGAAATATTTTTGCTTTGCAAAAAAATTGGGGGTCAGAAAATTTTAAAAAATTGGAGGTCAGTATTTTAGTAGGACCCTTAAATAATCGCTTAATTTATTGAAAAGTTAAAAAAAATGTATTCCTTAATGAGTTAAATGGGTAAAAGGGGTGAAAATTCTTCATTTTGGGTTAAATTTCGGGGAAATTGGGTGGCTATTTTTGAAGTTTTCGAACAAAATGAATGCGAAATTTTCAATAGAAAAAAAATGGCACCTGGCTAGACTTCGTTCGTTGCCATATGTCTCTAAAAAATTATTTCTGTGATCAATTGATAAATTCCAAAGCAGAGTTGCTTAAAATTCCCAAAAAATAAGCCTGGACTTAAAAATTTTGGAACTTTTAACCAACTCTGTTCCAAAGTAAAAATTTTGCTGACAAAAAAATTAAAAAAAAATTTAGCTTGAAGACGAAAATCAAATGAATCCATTGCACTTGGCATTCAAGTATGGCAACGATGATTTGGCCAATTTTTTGATCGACAAATCGAACTGTAACGCATTGTCTTTGTCCTCTACTGACACCCTACCTCTACACGTAGCTTGTAGACAAAAAAAAGACAATCACGAACTGATCAAAAAAACTCTAACCAAACTAAAAAGCAGCTTGTCAGACAGCGATTTTGCAGATCTGGTAAACAAGACCGACAGCCATAAAAATTCAATCCTGCAAATATCCATCGAGCACAACCATTTGGAAACAGTAGACTGTTTGCTGAACCAATTCGCAGGCCATATTAGGCCAGAAGACAAAAATGGCAATCTGGCCATCCACTACGCGGCCAAATACTGCACTGGCGACATGCTCAAAGTCTTGGCAAAGCACGACGCTTTTTCCAGCAAACAAAATTCCAATTTGGACAACCCTTTGCACATAGCGGCCGCGGCCAACAGACACAAATTCATTAGCGAGTACCTGGCCCACGAAAGACGCCTGGTGGAAAAACAAGAAGCCAAGGACTATGTGTGGAGCGTGAAGGCTGTGAACCGGGCCGGCAACACTCCTCTGTTTGTCAGCCTCATAAACGGACACGTTAAGTGCACTGAGGCGCTGATCACCAGCGACCACATTGACCTGGACGCCAAGGACCCGCGCGGCAACTCCATCTACCACATTTGCGCCGCGCACAACAACTTTGAGGCCATGCGCATCCTCTTGACCAAAAAGGACTACAAATTTGTGGAACCACTGTTCATCAAAAACAACCAAGAAGACAATGTTCTGCACTCGGCATGCACAAATGGCCACTTGGAAATCATAAAGCTGGCAATTGGCCGGCTCAACGAAAGCTATTCGTCCATGGAAAGCTATTTGACTTCAAAAAACAAGGAAGGAAAGAGCTGCTTTCACATCGTTTGCTCCAAAGGCTTCTACAACATTGCCGAATACTTTCTCAAAGACTTGAGCCTAGGCTATTTGATTGAGCAAGTGGACAGCGCTGGCAACACACCGCTGCACTTGGCATCGTCCAATGGACACCTGAGCATTGTCAATCTGCTGCTTGAGCACGAAGTCCAGCTGAACACCAAGAACAAAGAGTCCAACACGGCCCTGGAGCTCAGCTGCCGACTGGGCTTTTTCGAGATCAGCAAAATACTCATATCCAAGTATTCGATAATACAGAGCCACGAGGTGGAGAGAAAGAGCGAGTATCCATTGCACATAGCGTGCCACGAGGGCGCCTATGAGCTTGTCGAGCTGCTGCTTGCCAAGGGCGCAGCCATAGACATTTTGACAGAGGAGAACAAAAATTGTTTGGACATTGCGATCAGCAGGGGACACAGAGAGGTGATCAAGGTGTTGTTGAAAGACAAAAATTGGCACAAGTTGATCAATGTGAATGCGGGAGATCGAGTGGACCACAAGATCAACATCATAAATGTGGCATTTAGGCAGCAGATAACTCAGTTTGTGGTCAAGAAAGAAAACCCGCAGCTGGTTGCCATGTTTGAGAACAAACTGTGGGAAAGCCTGAAGCTAGTGTTGGACAATTGCAGGAGAAAGAATGAGTTCAATTTTAAAAAGTTGGACCCGCCGTGCCAGAACCTGCAGAAGCATCCACTGATGCTGATGGCTCGGTCGGGCCAGGAGTCTTTGCTCAAGCACGAGACCACTGAACAGCTGCTCAAGCTCAAATGGAGGTTTATACCTCGGTGCGCCTTCTATTCCAACATACTTTTGTACTTGTTGTTTTTGATTTTGTTCGCCTTGTACACCAGCCAGTTGTCCACATTTGCGTCACACAAAAATGTGAAAGAAGACCGCGCCAGCTTTGAGTCCAACTTGTCCTCGGTCATTCTTGTCTGCATTTCAGTTAACCTTGTCAAAAAGCTGCTGCAAGTGGTCCTGGTGGACAGGTTTTCTTTTTTTGTGTCACTGCAAAATTGGGCAGAAGTTGGAACGTTTGTGATGGCGTTCGTGGCCATTGTGACGGACTCGTTGGCGCTCAAGCTCAATTTGTGTTCCATTGCAGTGCTCAGCTCGTTCATTGTGTTTTCTTTTTTGATTCAAAAGCTGAAAGTGTTCGGTCTGTACGTTCTGGCCTTTAGACGGACTATTCAAAATTCGGCAAAATTTTTTCCAATCTTTTTCCTAATCTACATTGGCTTCAATTTGTCGTATCGGGTGCGCACCAATTTTGGAGTCGAGTTTTTCAACACCACCTCTGGCTTGACGCTGATCAGAACGCTGGCAATGGCTCTTGGCGAACTGGACAGTGATTCAATGGGACTCGACTTTGACACCATCGATTCGGCACTTTTTCTAAATTACCTTATTTATTTCATGTTCATTGGTCTTATGTGCATCATTACATTCAATTTATTTGTTGGTAAGTAACCAGCTTTTTTTGGCAAATTGAAGTTTGAGGGCCCTACCGAGTTATGTGAGCTGAGCTCACGAAAATGTGTGAACTTGACTAATTTTTTTGTTTTCGTGATCTCAGCTCACCTGTAAAAAATTATGTGTTATGAGCTAAATTTTTGTTTTGGGATCTTAAATATTAATTTAATAATGACTAACAAAAAAATAAATTTCTTATGTTTATATTTTTGCTAAAAACAATTAATTAAATTAAATGGAAAATAAAGAATTATGCGAACAACCTCGAAATTTGGACATTTTATCGTAGTTTATTTTTTTTAAATACAATATTTTAAAATTTAAAACTTATTTTCATATATTACAAAAAGACAGAAATTTTAAATCAGCAAAAGTGTGAGAATGATATGAAAATTTTAAAATAAAAGTAAATTTTAAGAAAAAATTGGAAAATTAAATATGAGAATAAATCAATTAAATTAAATCGGCATGTAAAAACAAATAAATATTTTTATACTATTTATTAATTAATTTTTTTTTAAACTATAATTTTACTATAAGTTGACTTTAATTTGGTTTTTTTGTATCATAATAAACTATATTTAATTAATTCAATTATTTTACGATCACTGAAATTTTAAAACGTGATCTGAAGATCACATAATTTTTTATTTTCTCTCTAGGTGAGCTGAGTTCACGAAAACAAAAAAATTAGTCAAGTTCACACAGGTCACATAACTCGATTTAAATATAATTGTAATATTTTTTTAATAATAGAGAAAAAATAAAGTTTTTCCAAAGCAATTATTTGACATGACATGTCATGTCAAATAATATCTATTAAACGAATTTAACTACTATAAACTCGTGTTCACGACTCTAAGAGTAAAGCCTAAATCCAACCTTTTTTCTTTTAGGGTTAATTACATCGTTTCTATGTTATAACAATTAAAATTTAATTTGCTAGAAAATAACCTGAATATGGGATATTTTCTAAAAATACAGCCCAAATTTAGCTTTTACTCTAACAAAAAGGCTTTACTCTTAAAGTCGTGAACACGAGTTTACGGTATTTATTTTTATTTATTTGTTTTCTTACCGAGCTAATCTCATTCAGATTAAAAAAGAAAAAAATTTAAAACAAACTTTATTTAGGTATTGTGAAATTCAAATAAAAATTGAACAAAAATTCTTCCTTTTTTGATGAATTAATATTAAATTTAATAAAATTTACTTAAAAAAATGCTGCGACAAAGTGCAACATACTTTGTTGCACCTTTTTCGCTAAGAATAATTTTTTTCATGTTTAAGTAAGACAAAAAATAAAATATTAAGAAGATTTAAATTGATTTTTGGTTTAATTTTCTAAAAAAAAATGAAAATAATGATCTTATTTTAGGCAATTAAGGTGCAACAAAGTATGTTGCACTTTGTCGCAGCATTTTTTTAAGTAAATTTTATTAAATTTAATATTAATTCATCAAAAAAGGAAATATTTTTGTTCAATTTGTATTTGAATTTCACAATATCCTTTATTTAAATTTTTTTTTTTACTTTATTTGAAATAAAGTTTACAAGTAAAAATAAAGAAAAAATAAAAGGCCTATATTTTCTAGGCCTTCATTAAACTTATCTACAAATTTAATAAAAATAAAGACAAAATCAATTCAAAATCATACTTTTATGATAAAAACAATAAAATTTTGATTTTTTTGTATAGTACAAATAAAAAGTAACTTGTAAGCATCTTGTTCTTCGACTCTTCCTCAACTTTTTCTTTCCCCACTTTTCTTTTAGGAAGAGTTGAAGAAAAGAAAAAGTCGAGAAAAGGAAGAGAAAGAGTCGAGTTAGAGTTGAGGAAAGGAAATATACAGGCTATTTTTTAATTGTACTGTAATAAATTTATTGTGAATATAACAAATTTGATGTAAATTGAATTTTTTAACTTATATTGGAATATATTGATTTTAAATTTAACAAATAAATTAGGAATTAAATTAATTTAAAATCAATAGTTTATTTTAGACTTTTACTTTTTTTATCAATAATTCAATTTCACCTGTATTTACTTATTTAAATATAACGTATTCGAGATATCATATTTAACCGAATTTTGTACAAATATTTAAAAGGCTAAATTCATATAAACATTTAAAATTAAAATTTTTTTTTTTTTTTTTTAATTATTATTTTTATTCTGTTTTATTTTTATTTAATTTTTTTTAATCAAAAAGACACAATCTCGAAAGGGGGCTGAAAGGAAGTAGCTCTCTTCCAACCAGTCGGTCTAAAATCCCCCCTATTATTATTATTATTATTATTATTATTATTATTATTATTATTATTATTATTATTATTATTATTATTTTTATTATTTAAAAGGCTTTAACAATAAAAAAATTAAAAAAATGAGTTGTCTCATGGTTTACTAAAAGAAAAAGGCCACCTAGAACACCTTTACCTGTAAGTCGCACCTTTCCTTTAATTCTTATCAAGACAATATACATATTTAAAATCAAAGTTAAATGTATATAATTTAATGTTTAATTTTAATATAAAAGGCCCCTAATTTTCTTCTCGCTAATTTTAAAAAATTTTTCGCTAATTTTAATAAAAATTCCGCTATTTTAGTAAAAAGAAATCTAATTTAATAAGCTTACCTCTAATTTAATAAAAACTCATCTAAATAAATAGAAACTCATCTAAAATAATAAAAAAATATCTAATTTAATAAAAACTACATCTTTTATAATAAAAAAATATCTAATTTAATAAAAAAATTGTGTGTAATCACTTTGTAAAAATTTATGCCCCAAAAGCGTACACAACGAAAATTTGTAAGTAAATCAATTAATTGATTCTAAAGTAGGCTTTAAAAAAATATTAAATACATTCTAGTTAAATTTTTATACATTTTCTACTTTTCTTGCTTTTAATTTTAGTCATTTTTTCAAACAAATTTTGAACGAGAAAGAAAAGAAAAAAACTATAAAGGGTTCATTTTGATCGTTTGTTATTGCTCTTCTAAATAAAACATTAAAAATGTATATTATCTTGATAAAAATTAGAGGAAAGGTTCGATTTACAGGTAAATATGTTCTAGGTGTCTTTTTTCTTTTATTTTTTTATTTTTATTTAAAAGATAATTTAGGAAAGGAAAATTTCCAGGGCAGCTCCGAATGGCATAGCCTTCTTTTCAGCCCTCTTGTTGGCAATTTTAATTTTATAAAATTTAGATTAATTAAAAAAAAAAAAGAAAAATAAATTAGGAATGTTTAGTATTTTTTTTTTTTTAATTAATCAAAATTTTGTAAAATTAAAATTGCTAACAAGAGGGCTGAAAAGAAGGTCAATTTTTAATTCTTTATGAATTGTTTTGATACTTGTCTTTAGCGGGAAATATTTTATGATTTTCAAAATCCGATTTTGCATTTTTTGAATTTCGGATTTAATCTTCTGGGTACCCGAATGAAGTATTATAAAGCAGTAGTCGAAAAGTGATCTTATGAGAGACATATAAAGCATTCTATTGATTTTTATTGAGGATCCCCACTTAAAGCTCTTAACATTCCTGATTAATTTTGGAGATTTTTTTTGAGTTGATTATCTTTAGATGTTCTTTGTAGTCAATCTTAGTATCTAATTTTATACCAAGGAATGTCGGATTGGGTTCAATTGGGATTTGACTGTTTCCGATTTTTATTTTCATTCCATACGTTTTCTCATAGTTCTTTCGATGTCCAGATCTTTTTTCTTTTAGTAAACTATGAAACAACTAATTTTTTTAATTTTCTAAATTGTTAAATTCTATTAAATATTTTTACAAAATTCGTTTAAACACGTTTAATAGAAACACATTTTTTACTTGTCAGAATTTTGAACATTCTTTTTGAACACCCGTTACAAAATCTTTTCATATAAATTAATTTGCTACTTTTTTTAAACACAAAAAATTAACTGACAAAAAAAAATACTTTTAGGTATCGCGGTTGGTGAAATCAAAACAGTTTTGGACGAGGCTGATATCCAGCAGATATCGATGCGAATAATATTTGTGCTCAAGGTTCAAGAAACTTTGAATCGATTTAATCAACATTTTTGCTTTAAATGGCTAAATATTCGCTTTGAAGAATTTAATTACGAAAAAGAATACAAATTCATCAAAACAAAGGACAAAGTAGTCAAATTTCTGTCCAAACATTTTTCCACAATCGAGCCAGAGATCAAGTTGGTTGACCCGTCCAAAAGATTGGAAGACAACTTAAACGAATTGTCAAGAGCAACAAATGCTGACTTAAAGGCCTTAAGAGAATTGCTGACAAATCAAATAACTGATGTTGAGACCAAACTCACCAATTCTCAGCAGCGACTAGAAGACTGCTTGGTCGAGATGTCGCGCAAGACAACAAACAACTTCGAAACAACTCAGCAAGATTCGAGTGAACAGCTCGAATCTGTACAACAAAAAGTTCTCAATTCCCAGCAGTTGCTTAGCATAAATGTAAGCGAACTGACCAGAAAAACAAGTGCCAAAATTCAGGCCCTTAAAAACTCGTACAATTCCCAATTAAAAAATACCAAATCAGAACTTATAAGCAAACAAAACGAGCTGGAGAATAATTTGAACACATTGGCTCAGCTTACAAATCAAATGAACCAGACTTGCCTTTACCAATTCAATAGCATAAATCAGACATTTTCTGACTTGATTAACAAAATGTCTGATCTAAAAAATGACATGGTCAATATGAGTCAGCAAATGAATGACTTGAAGAATGTGCAAGGTGATCTAATGAACATGAATAAAAAATTTAGCTCTCAACTCGACGATTTTATGATATCGACCGAAGTAAAGAAGGTTTTAGATGAACTTGTTGATGATTTGATTGAAGACTCAATGCCAGTGAATGAACAAATTGATTCCGATGAACAAGATGCATTTTAGATAAAGTTTTAACTTCTTTTATCAAGATCAGTGTAAAATAAATATTTTGACAAATTTTTTATTTTTTCTGAAATTAAAATTCTCATTTTATTCAAACATTTAAAACAATAAAAATTAAATATTCCGAAACAAAGGGTTTGTTTGATGTTATCTATTTAATTTTGATGAAATAACATTTTTTTCATTTCAACTTTATTTTCGGTTGAGAAAGAAAGGCTTCTTTAAAGATTAATAATCTTAAACCGTTCTTCCCCAAGGAATCAACTAATTAATTTTGAAATCTCTCAAAAAGTTTTTCTTCGAATAAAACAATTTTAGATTGTAATCAAAAATTACACAGGGAATGAGAATTATTGAAAAATTTTTAATAATATTTTTAAATATTTTTAAAAAAAAAATTTAATCATTTTCTAAATATGTTTAAAATTTTATTTTTAAATTTAAAAAATTTTTTATTAATAAGTTTATAACTAAATGTATTATTAAATAAAATAACATTCAGAAGGAGCCAATTAAATTAACTAACATATTAGATCAAGTCATAACGGAGGCGTAGGAGAGTATGGATAACCTTGAACCAGGAGAAATCCTCGGTGGCAAGGAGAATGGTCATTTGAGTATGAGTTGGAGATACAAGTTAAAGGAGAAGGTGAAAGAGCTTGGGGACAAGTCTAGGAAGATTAAATTCAATTACAAGAAGGGGGACTTTATAAGCATGAACAAATTCTTCGAGAGCATCAATTGGGAAGATGCTCTTGGGGATAAGAACATCCGCGATTGTTATAAAGAGTTTCTGAAAATATATAATGAAGCGATTGAAAGAGTTATTCCAAAGGTAAAAGTTGATGCGAATCGAAGGATCCGGCCACCGTGGCTTGGGGAAGAAGTCAAAGTTTAAACTTCTTTTTTGAAGATCAGTGTAAAATAAATATTTTGACAAACTTTTTATTCTTCTGAACTTAAAACTCTCATTTTATTCTAACATGACAAGGATTCTTTCGCTAATGCATCTAATATATTAACAAATTTTGATTTATTCAAAACAATAAAAATAAAACATTCTCTGTTTGATGTTATCTATTTAGTTTCAATGAAATAACATATTCTTTTAATTCAACTTTATTTTCGGTGAAGAAAGAAAGGCTTCTTTAAAGATTAAAAAGCTCAAACCGTTCATTCTCAAGGAATCAACTAAATAATTTTGAAATCTCTCAAAAAGTTTTTCTTTGAATAAAAAAATTTTATATTATAGTCAAAAATTGAACAAGTAACGAGTATTTTTGAAATATTTTTAATTTGAATAAAAAAAGTTAGCTAAAACAAAGTTCCATTTACGTTGTTGCGAATTTAAATTCAAATCTTTTTAAATTTTAAAATATTGTTGTTGTTTAGAAAAAAACTAAAAATAAGAAGAGAGAATATTAAATCTGTAAGCTCAATTTTTAAAGGGATTTATTTGTTTTGGGTTGTTATGAGGATAAATGCATCAAATCACCATATAAATAGCTTATGTAAAATGAAATTTAATAATCAAAAGTTTAATTTAATAATTGAAACATTTCATCATGAGATCATTCACATTAATCTTATCAGATTCGAGCTGTTCACTCGAATCTTGCTGAGTTGTTTCGAAGTTGTTTGTTGTCTTGCGCGACATCTCGACCAAGCAGTCTTCTAGTCGCTGCTGAGAATTGGTGAGTTTGGTCTCAACATCAGTTATTTGATTTGTCAGCAATTCTCTTAAGGCCTTTAAGTCAGCATTTGTTGCTCTTGACAATTCATTTAAGTTGTCTTCCAATCTTTTTGGCGGATCAACCAATTTGATCTCTGGCTCGATTGTGGAAAAATCAGCCTCATCCAAAACTGTTTTGATTTCACCAACCGCGATACCTAAAAGCAGTTTTTTTTTCAGTTAATTTTTTGTGTTTAAAGAAAAGTAGAAAATTAATTTCAGATTTTTTTTCAGAATTCTAATTTGATTAAAAAAATAGTGAATGACGAAAGATTCGTAAACAGTGTATGTCTAATCTTAAATTCTAATCTTTACAACTTTTAAATTTTCAAATGCTTAAAAAGACTAATTTATTTATTAAATCAATTAAAAAAAATTGATTTCTAATTTTTTAAGAATAAAAAAATTTGAAATTGATTATAGACTAATAAAATATATTTTTTAATTTTTTTTATTTTTATATTTCAAATTTATGCATTTATTGAATTTTGAAGTATAATGGATAAATCTTTTTAATAATTAATTTGGGCTATCGGTTTTTTAATACCTCAAATTTATTAAAATTTACCTCAAATTTATTAAAATTTACCTCAAATTTAATAAAAGACTATTTTTTTATTAAAAAAGTAGCAAAATATAAAAAAAGTATTCAAATAAAAAAAAATTACATCAATTTAAAAAAAAAGAAAGCAATTTCATTACAAAACCGCAAAAAGTTAATACTCACCTCTAAAAATAAAAAAAATTAACAATTATCACAATAAAAATATCTTTTTTTTTCATAATTAAGCCACATTTTTCACATGTTTTAGATTCATTATTTTGAGTAGATTCTTGATTGAATGTTTTTTGTTTTTTTTGATTATTAGGCACAACTTCGGTTAAATCATCATCATCATAAGAGAAGCCTTTTGGATCTCCACCACCGCCAACTAAATCTGATGGTTGTATTATTAGAGCTGGTTTATTTTTTTCTGGGGCACCACGTTTACGATTCGGTTGAATTGGTAAATCCATAGCAACAATGTCAAATGCACATTTTTTTAGCCTTGCACATACTGCAATTTGATGATTACACTTGTAATCCTTTTGAAAAATGTGGCTTAATTATGAAAAAAAAAGATATTTTTATTGTGATAATTGTTAATTTTTTTTATTTTTAGAGGTGAGTATTAACTTTTTGCGGTTTTATAATGAAATTGCTTTCTTTTTTTTTAAATTGATGTAATTTTTTTTTATTTGAATACTTTTTATATATTTTGCTACTTTTTTAATAAAAAAATAGTCTTTTATTAAATTTGAGGTAAATTTTAATAAATTTGAGGTACTAAAAAACTTTATTTCATTAATTTGTAATAGATTTAAATTCAAAATGGAATAATTTAAAAAAAATTTTGGAAAACAATTTATACCAATTTTTTTCCTCTTTCACAAGTGGAAATTGTATTTATTTAAATCAAATAAAAAAATTGATATTCTAAAAATAATCAGAAGATATTTGTTTGAATGAATTAACCGACCTGAAGAATAAAATATATTTACAATTTAAAAAATTCATAACTTTTTTTTGTCTATCGTTTAGACAAAAGAGATTTTATTTCCTAAAAAAAAGTAACAAAAATATTTTGAAAACATTGTCAAGGTTCAGCCTGAACTCATCCAAAATTTACCAATTTTTACATTTTTTACACAAAAATAGCTATTTTAAATTACGAAATTTTACTGAAAAAATCTCAACTTTTTTCCAGCGTAATTTTGTAGGAAAAGTTATTTTAAAAGTAAGGATCGAATCTGATCCACATCTATTTTTCAACTATTTTAATTTATTTGTATTTTTTAAAGATTTTTTTTAAGCTTTAAGAGCTTTAGCTTGCTACCGAAAAAAAAATAATAAATTTTTAGTCAATCTAAATTTTAATTTAAAAGACTTTAAAAGGTAAATTTTTTAATTGATTAGCGATAGTACTCAGTTTTCAATGCTTGTTTGAAATTTATTGAATTAAATTAAACAAATTATAATAATTTTTTTGATTTCGTTAAGCAACAACAGTTATTCAAAAAAAGTACTTGAATTTTAATATTTATTCCATATATTGAAAAATACTCGAATGTCACAGAACAAAAAAGAAGTATCTCAATGGGTCTCAGAGGTACTGAACGTGGAAAGCAAGTCAGAAAAAAATCTCGAATACTTATACTCGGTTCTTGGTCCTGTAAAAAAAGACTTTGACTTTTACATTTATGAACAGCAAGATATTCCATTTGAAGCGGAATTGAGCAATTTAATCGAAAGTGAAATTGATCAAGAGGTCAAAAATCATTTCAAAGGTGTTTTTATGCACGAAATTGTGTTCAAAATTGACGAGAAAATATTTATTGAAAATATTAACATTTACGAAAAAATATGTCCTGGTTCAACAATTCTTAAATTGGAAGCTTTTGATTTTGTTAATGATGAATGGTTTCTTTTATGGCAAACTAGCAAACCACTTGATGCTTCAAAACCTAAAATATTCACCCCAGCCATTAATCCAACTCCATTCAAAGCCGACACTGTTAGGCTTACAGTTTGTGGCAGTATTTATTTAATAGATGGAATTGGTATGTACTTTTTTAAACATTTTTTACAGAAATAAAAGAAAAAAGGACGCTGTTAAGGATGCTTTTTTGAAAAACTTGAAGTATTCTCTAAATATTCCTCAGATTAGTAACAAATGCAGAGACAGGTAAGACGAAACATATAAAAGGATAAAAAAACGTAAATAAAGAAAATAAAATGAATGATAAAATATTGATTTAATTAATGAGAAAAAAAAATATAATCAATTTTGAAAAATATATAAAAAACATAAATTTAAAATCCAATTTTATAAAATTTTTAGTTTAATAAAATAGTTAAGTTAAAAAAAACTTTTAATCAATTTAATATTAAGGATAAAGAGTAAAAATTCAAATCCAATTTTTCTTGAATTTTTTTCAAATATAAGAATTAATTTATTAATATTATGCAAATAGATGAATTAACTTTTTCACGTAAATTTACAGATATTTTAGCACATTTTTTCTTTATTAGTTGAAATATTAAAATTAGGTATTGTGAAATTCAAATACAAATTGAACAAAAATTCTTCCTTTTTTGATGAATTAAAATCAAAGCTAATAAAATATACTTAAAAAAATACTGCAACAAAGTGCAACTTACTTTGTTGCACCTTTTTTATAAAAAATACTTTTTCTCATGTTTAAATAAGACAAAAAATTAAATACTTTAACTTTAAACTCTTTTATTTTCTTTTTTAATTACTAAAGTTCACGAAATTCAAAACTTAAGTGCTATCTGAATTTCACATTTTTGACTCAAAATTCGTAATCTACGCCCTCAAAAACCTATCAATATCTAAAAATATCGAATTCTTTAGTTAAATCTAAAAATTCTATTAAAAGAATACAAATTTGACAAATTTGTTAAAAATCACATGATTTAAAGAGATTTTTTAAGAAAAATAAAGCAATAAAATAAAAAATTAAAACCATAGATTTGTTCAGAATTTTGTCTCGATTTTTAAAAAAAAAATAAATCGGGTCATAATTGATCCCTCTGATGAGATACG
>QEOQ01000256.1:625590-652523 GCA_010279815.1 Brachionus plicatilis
TTTTTATTTAAAAAAGTGCAATTAAGTTTGTTGCAGTTTGTTGCAACTACGTTTTTTTAAATTTTTTTATACTTTAGGTTTTAAAAATAAAAGAAGCAAATATTTTTGTTCAAATTGTTCAATTTGTACTGAATTTCACGAAACCGGTAATTGTGTGCAAAATCTCTGCAAAATGCACTGCGCAATGGAATTGAAACACATTGGAATCTAATTTATGCTAAATTTGCAGAATTTTGCAGATCTTGATAGCTGATGCAACTCTGAAAGTTGCACAATGTCGTAATCACGAAACTAATTTTAAACTTATAAAAAAAAAGTTTTTAATTTTTTATAATTTTTTTCTCTTCTTCTTACCATTTTGTACTGAATTTCACAAAGCCTGCTTAACTTGACTATTTCATTGCTACATTTTTTTAAAATAACTCTGTTATCAAAATTAATTGTTATTTTTATTTTAAAATTTCACATGAATACTTCCAAATTACTATGAAACATATAAAATCAAATTTTGATCCGAAAAAATAGGATTTAAGATCAGGATTCTCATTTAAGATCTCCCCTTTCTTTGTAAACGATCAGGCTTATTGATTATTATATTCTTTAAATTTTTGAAATCTTGAAATATATTTTAATTTAGAAAATATTTTCAAATTTGGTATTCAAGACAATTAAAATGTCGCTAAAATATTTTAAAATATTTTTTATGCTATGACAGCTTAAGCAATAATTTATAATTTTAAAAACAAATTTATTCTAAGATAACTTAAAATTCCTTTTGAAAATTCAAATTTTTAATTAAAAAAAAACATCTTAACAAAAAATTTCAAACATCTAAAAACTATTTAATTTTCTGAATTAACAAAATTTATAAATAAAATATTAAAACAAGAATTTAGAAAATTTCAAAATTCGAAAATCTAGCTAGCTGTTTTAGCAATTAATGGATAAAATGAATAAGATGAATTTGCAATCATCACAATTGATTTCAAATGTCCAGATAAATTCGAACAAAAAATCCTTCTATTGTGAATTTAAAAATAAAAATTTTAAAATTTTTATTCAAAAAGGCGATCTATTAGATCAGCAAGTGAACATTATTGTAAATGCCGCTAACAATTCCCTTATTCTTGGAGGTTTTTATTTTAAATATATTTTCTTGATAAATAACTCTAAATCAAAGGTGGTGTGGCAGGAGCAATTTTATCAAAATGTGGACATAAAATTCAAGAGGAATGCAATGGAATTATCCTAAAAAGAGGCGACTTGGAGGTCTCGGAATCAGTTCATACAAGCAGTAATGGCAAAATCAATGCAAATTTTATTATTCACGCTGTTGGTCCTCGCTGGACTGATTATAAGGACAAAATAGAGTGCTATGATGACTTAAAAGCAACATTTTATAATATCCTGATGTATGCTGAAAATAAACTTCCGAGTGCAAATTCTGTTGCGATTCCTCTCATCAGCTCGGGCATCTTTGGAGTTCCGAGGTCTTTATGCTGCAAAGCTTTATTCTTTGGTCTTGAAGAGTATTTGACAGACTCGGACGATTCCAGAAGAAAATTAGAAATTGTCAGATTAGTTAATATAGACGATGAGACTAATGATGAGCTTGTTGAATTTTTTAGAGAAAAATTTTTGAAAATTGATGGCTTTTTAGAACTTGAAGTTAAAAATGATGAAGAAAAAGAAATTAAAAAGACAGAGATGATTAAAGATTTGTTAAGCTGTCGAATGTGTGAAATAGAGCTAGAAAAAAATGAGGCGACAAAATTTGACTGTGGATGCTATTACTGTGTTGATTGTCGCGAAAATATTGAACAAGGAAACCAGTGTAAATGCCAAAATTAAGACCTTTTAAAAAGATACCAACAAATAAAATTCAATTAACAAAATTTTTATCTCTTATCAGAATTCAACCTTGAGATTGGGTTTCAAAATAGCTGTAATTAATTTTGAAAAAAATCACCACTTTGATATTTAAATCAGTAAAAAAATTTAAAAAAGAGAAAAAATTGATTTCTAATTATTAAAGGTTAAAATATTAGTTTTCAAGGTCTTAATTTACACTTGATATTTTAAGAAAAATTTTATTTTTTTATCACAAAATTGTATTTGAATACTTTCATAATAATTCATAAAAGTCTTGAGCTTTTAAAATGCACTTCTTCATATTCATATTATTTTTACATTCATTAACAGCACTTGCCGAAGAAAATGTAAATATTTTTGTCACAGTATAATTAATTTTTTCCATTACCCTCCCCCACCTCCATTTAATCTAAAGATTTAAAAAATTATTTAAAAATTTTTTTTTAACAAAAATCAGGAAAAAATCAAAATCGATCTCAAAATTGAATTGCCAAAAAATTCAATGCTAAATCTGATTTTAAAAGCTAGTTCTAGTGACTCTGCTGAATGCATCCAAAAAGAATCTTCCCAAAATGATGGTCAAAGTTCTAACCAGAAAAATTTAACCAAAAATGAAGACAAAGCTTTGACTTCATCTGAAACAAATCAAATGACCAATGCCCATACCACTCATTCGAGTACTAAATCAATTTTGTTTGTGCGCAAATTTATCAAATTTTGCGCTCTGGATACAAATGAAAATAGCTCGACACCATTTGAAACTCAAGAACCTTCTCTAGCTACTACAACAAGTAACCCTCTTACGACCACTGCTTATGGAGAACAACTTCAATCAAGCTTAATGGTGGAGAACATTTTTCCTTCGGAAAAGACAACCACTTTGCCCATTCTTGAACAAAAAATGTGCCCTGAAAACTTTAGAAATTATGGAAAAAGATGTATCTACGTTTCGACAGAATTCAAAAATTGGTTTGAAGCAAAAAAAAAATGCGAAGAATTACATTCTAGGCTCATAATTCCAGACACAATTTTTACCTTTGAAAGAGTGCTTTTACCAGTTGCTTATGAACTAAATCAAGATTTTTGGGTAACAGAAACTTTTTTTTTTTAAAGTATTAAAAATTTTATTTCTCTAGATAAATGCTTATTTTAATGTAGAGTTTGATGAATGGTTGTATCCATTGAATAGATTAGAAATTTCGACAGTTGACGTGAATCAAACAAATGATTTAGCTTTTGAAAAAATTTTAAATAGCCAAATGATTTATATTGACCCGGACGAGAACAAAGAATGGTAAATAAATGCAATTGAAGCAAAGTGAGCTTAATTTTTTGTTAAAGGTTTTGCAATTCTGATAAACTGAAGTTATACTCGGCAGCTAGTGGAGAGCCTAAGGATAACTACTTGGCTATGAGCTGGTCCGAGGAATTTGGAAGAAACTGCATTGATAATTTTAATTTAAATTCAAACAAACGCGTTGTTTGTGAGCTTGTCTAGAACTAATTTCATATTTTTTTCTTTTTTAAATGTAAAGAATCAAATTAAGTATGAAAATAGAGAAAATTATTAGAAAATAATTTATATTATTTAAAAAATAAATAAAAAACAAATCAAAAAATATTTCTTTTTTTAATTGTGTACACATTTTTTAATTAATTATTTAAATTTAAAGTCTTGGACAGAAAAAAAATTGGTCCCAAAATCTTCAAGAGCAGATTCTGGTCTTTCAGAAAAATTATGATTTTACAAAATAACGTGATATTTTTATGCAAAGATCACAGAAAAGTTATCATTTGGTGACAATTTTAGCTATAAGATTTTTATCATGATGGTTTTAGTATTTTTCTCAATCATTGTCTTTTAAATACTTCGATGTTAAAATAAAACATAATGGCGAAATCATAGATAAGTTTCTTCAAATTGAAAAGCAATTAAAAAGCAAAAAACAAAAAAAATTATTAAATTTTTCATTCTTAGATAAAAAATGACGGTTTTAACAATTTTATATTTTTTAATAAAAACTATCTGCAATTTATATTAAAAAGGAGTATTATTTTAAAGGAGAAATTTAAGATTATGAAAATTTTAACAATTTTCAGGGTCTATTCAATTATTCCAAGATAAGTTTAGAAATTGTAGGCCTAAGCTGTGGCCTATATTAAATTTAATTTTATTAAAATTTTTTTTTGTTCTTAATTTGTTAAAATTTTAAAATAAAAATTAAATAAAAAACCAAATACATTTTTGAATCAAGAAATAATTGTCTATGATTTGAATAATTAAATAGTAAAATACTGTAATTATTGGTATTAAGATACAGGCCCGGTTAGCTCAGTCGGTAGAGCGTGAGACTTTTAATCTCAAGGCCAAGGGTTCGAGCCCCTTATCGGGCGAATTTTTTTCAAATTAATTTCAATTAAAAAAATGAAAAATTAAAATTTTTTTTTTTTAATTAAAGCTTTAATAAATCACAATAAAATAAACTTGATTGTTATTATTTTATATCTTAAAAGAACTCATATCGTATGGTATAAATAAAGACTGCCATTTTGTATTTTCAAAAATCTTATCTCTAAATCTTAAAAGAATATCAAATCATAGCTTTTTCAAATCAAAAAATAGCTTTACTTGAATATTTTTACTGATAAATTTGATGAAAATTATTCTCAAATCACAAAAATTTGATAAGATTACATCAAATGTTTTTTATTAATTTGGAAAAAAAATTCGCCCGATAAGGGGCTCGAACCCTTGGCCTTGAGATTAAAAGTCTCACGCTCTACCGACTGAGCTAACCGGGCTTCATTATTCAAGAGTTTTAATGTTTTTTTTGTTAAATTAAAAACTCATTTTTTTTTAAAATTTTTCAAATATTCAAGAAATGAATTTTATAATTGATAAGTATATATATATATATATTATGAAATGAAGGAGTGTTTACTAATAAGTTTATTTTCAAAAGTTATATCAATAATTAGAAGGCTTAAAATAACTGATAGCTAACAAATCAGCAAGTGAACTTGAGGGTGTGCATGAGCATTAAAAATAATTTCTAATGCATTTAACTTTTATCAGCATATGATCATTATTTTTCGTATTTCGTAAAAACTAAAATATTAAACCCATATGTTTTAAGCAAATATTTACTTAAACTACCAAATATTCATTTTTTATTTGCTCAATTTTAATTTATCTTCCAAATAAAGATATTTTCATCTCAAAAGCATCTTAAACAATTCGTTCAAAATATAGAAAAAAATTGTGCTAGACTCGACTCAATATTGAAATGAGTGAAAATCAGGTAAGTTTATCAATTGAAGAGTTCCATGTTCTCTTTGAAATTTTAATTTCGTTTGTCAATTTTATTTAAAATTTTGAGTTCTGAGAGCTTAAGCATAGTTCTTTCAAGAGGCGCTAACAAAAAATTTGTTGTTTTAAAACATTTAAGTTGAACAATCAAAATAAATTTTAAAAAAATTTTTAATTTTCTTAAAGATTTAAGAGCAACTAAAAATAAAGTATCATTACACTAAAGTTTTTATTATAAATCTTGTTTTAAAAAAAAAGAAATTTATTATTAATCTTGAAACAGAAGGATTACTTGAATATGGATTCTGGCGATTTTTTGAAAAAAAAACTACCAAAAGACGGCATGAAATTTTCTAGAGTTTGTATAAAAGTAATTTTTCCAAAAATCTTAATGTTTTTGAAGACCTCTTCTACAAAAAATTCTGGTGATACTTTTTTTCAAAAATTTAATAAAGAATCAATTAAAGCTCTATATTAAATTAATCGATTTAAATTAAAAAAAATTTTAAAATTCTACAATTAAACAGAGATTAGTTAGTATTAACATATATGATTAGTATTAACAGCATAGTGTTCTTTATCAGTAAGCGCTTAACCGCTAAATGTCTCTTGGAGTTAGACAGAGTTGGCTTTATATTATTTTTTCCAAAATCTAAGTCACAATTTTATTTGTGACAATTAAAAATTATTTATTAAAAAATTCATTGTGAAAATTTTTATATATTAAATTAGTTTTTTTTTGCTTCTTTGAAAAATCGATTTCCTAATAGATTAACTTTTTTTGTTCAAAATATTTATATTTTTGGATTAAAAAAAATTTTTTAAATTTTTTTCGAATAAATTGATAGTTAAATAATTATAACTTATTTTTTATTTTTAGTAGCTAAAAAATTTATGAAATTAATAAACCCTATCTTTTTATGATGAGTTAAATAAATGTTAAATGTCTTTTCAATCTAGATAATTGGTAATTTTATCCAATCTTATTTTTATTAAAAAATATCCTTTTGGTTCCAAACTTAAAAAATAAAAGTAAATTACGAATAATTTTTAATCAATCACAAAGAATTGCTAATAATTTTAAGAGTTCAAATCAAAGTTGGCTTTGTTTAATAATTAAATTATTTTGCAATCTGCATTAATTCAACAATAATTTATTTAAGGATGCTGCAGCATCCTATTTGGTAGACTATTTATTGGTCACATATTTCCTTGATGACCAAAAGGTGACCAGTGCTGGTTATCAACTCAGCAGAGTGATATTGGTCACATAATGTGGAAGACGTATTAATTTAAAGGTTAATTTCTATAAATTCAAAATTGGCAAGTTCTTTTTCTAGACTTTTGTTAATGAGAAGAGAGTTCTCATCATTATTTAGTTTTAGATATTAAATAAATTATTGATTAACATCTAAAAGTTAAATTATTCGCTAAAAAATTCATTTCTAACTCTTTTTCATTAATTTTTATCTTAATAATATGAAATGTTTTTGGCAAATTGAAGTTCTTAATCAAATGTAAATTTCAAACCAAAATTTTTGGTAAAAAAGGAATTTTTTATAAAAATTTCTAATAATAAATGATTAAAATTTATTAAACATGATTTTTTTAATATTTAACTAAGAAGAAAATTATATGAATTCTATCTGAAGCAAAAATAAAATCTAAATTGATATTTTGCAATACAAAATTTAATTGCGTTTCGCGCAATCTGAAATTTTAGTTTTAAAATTACAGTACTAAAAAGAAAAACAAAATTAAAAAAATTATTCTGCGAACAGCACAATATTTTACAAATTTGTACAAACGAATTCTAAGCTCTGCAAAATCTGAAGCTAATTGCATATTGTGATAAAATGTTTTTGATTGTGTGAATTTTTAAGAATCGTTTTTTGATTAAGTTTTTCTTTTTTGAAATGATTCCCTTGATGAAGTTTATTTTAATTTAAAGCTATAATTTGGATTTTAAACAGAGTTGTTTAAAAGTCCCAAAACAAAGTCCAAGACTTTTAAACAACTCTGAATTTTAATTAGTTTTTTAAGTTTTTAAATAAAGAAATTGGAAGAATCAATTAAAGATTTTTGTGGCAAAATAATGTTTCAGATCAAATTTTAATATCAAAAGATCATTTACAATTTTTAAAAAATAAATACTTAACATTATTAGACATGCTAATAATGATTCATTATCATTTTCAGGTTAAATTAATTGAGAAATTTAAATTCATCTTTTAATTTTATTTTTCATTCATTCAAACTTAAATAAATTTAATTTTCAACTTAAAAAAATTAAATTTATTGTCTTTAAAAGTTTTTTTTAATTCATTTAAAAAATGGGATGTTTTAAAATTTTGTATATGAAAATAAACTTGATCTTGATCTAAAACTTAAATTTGCCGGTTTTTTTTAAATTTTAATTAAAATTATATTATTTACTAACGAGCCCTGGCAGGTTAGAACATTGTATTTCCTTTAAGCAAATTATTAAGCTGAATTTTTTTGAAATAAAGCAGAGAAAGATATGCTTCTAAAATAAAGCATGTGAGTAGCAATTTTTTTAAATATCAAGAGAATAAGTTGCATTATTTTTATTTTTTTTTTAAGAAAAAATCATTTTTAGCAAATTTTTTAATTAATATTAGATCAATTAGATTGCCAGGTCAATCCGAAACAAGGATATAAAAAATAAGGCATTAAAAATAAAATTATTTGACAATGTATCAATTCTAAAAAAAACATTTAATTCTTAAATTAAACAGGATTGCAGAATTTTGAAAGAAAACTCAAATAGATTTATCTTTTAGAAAAATTCAAGCAATTAATCCAATTAATTGAAAATTTAAATATCAAAGTTACAAGCTTGTATCTTTTCTAAATGTATTTGTCATTTGTTCTTTTTGAAATTATTTAAACTCTAACAATATTTAAAAATTTTTCTAACAATTGTGAAAGGAGTTTAATTACTCAAAGCCATTTAAAAAATATATTAAATAAACTATTAAAAAAAGATCATTAGAAAACAATTATGTGTAATAAATAAAAACTACATAACACAGATATATCGATCTATATAGGACAAGCATTATTAAACATTATCCAATAATTCAATTGTGTATTTTAAATTTTCTCTTCTTCTTTTTTTCTTTTTCTTTTCAGCATCTTTGCTTTCAAAATTTTGGCCAAGATCAAAATTTAAATCTGCCAAATAATTGTGCGTCTTTTGGTCGGTCTTTTATTCAACGCCATATTAAATCTTTCCATTTTAATTTTCACTACATTAAACCTTCTTTTTTATATTTTTTTTCATGAATTCTAGTGTTTTTTTAAGTGAATTTTCAAATTTTAACGAGATCTTCATGTTTCAATTCTTTTTTAGATTCAAAATCTAGCAACATCGATTACGCCTACAGATTAAACAAAAAGTTTAATTTTTAAATCATTTAAAATCGTGTTTTCAAAATAAGTTGATGATCGTGAATTTCTTAAAGCTTTTATTTTATTTAAAAATTTCAATTTTTAATTTAATTCTTTTTTTATGTTTTTGTGTTTTTATATTTTCTTTAAATATTTTTTGTTTTTTTTTATTAATTAAGCATTTTTATCTCTTCAATTTCGATGTTTTTTTTGGCTGTTTTGTATTAATCTTTTGATAGTTTAATTATTTTTCTTAATAATTAAACATTCTAAAGAATAAAATCAATCAAATCAATTTTCGTATCATCAAAATAATTTTAAGAATCTTTTATTATTTCCAATTTGATAAAATGCAAGATAGGATACACTCAGATTTTTCATAGAACAAGGCAAAATTTACATCTAAAACAACGTTTTTATCATTTCTATCTTCATTTAAAAAAAGTTAGATTTAACTTTAATGAAAAATTTAAAGTAAAAATTAAAAATTTTATTTAATTAGCTTTAAGAATTCATAAGTTTTTTTTAGATTTTTATTAATTTTTTTAAATTAGTTTTGTAATTGCTGATGCCTTATTTTGATTAAACTTTCAAAAGAAAATTGTACAACTAAATTAGAATTTTTTTGCTTGTAAAATAAAATAAAAATTATAATTTTTAAAAAGAATTTTAATAATTCTATATTTGAATGAAAATACTTTAAAGTTTTCAAATTTTAATTTTTTAAAATTCAATTTTTTTTTCATAAAAATTAAAGGATACAAACGAAGTTAACCCAGGAGTTTTTATAGACATTGACGGAGTAGTTTTAAAAGGTGGTAGACCTTTTGAATGGTCAAAGAAAGCAATTCACGTAATTTGAATTTCTGAAATTTTACAATTATTTATCTTCTAAATTCAAGGCCTTATGGGATAATAATATTCCATTTGTTTTTGTCACTAATGGAACTTACTGTTCGAAAACTTTGATCGACACTTTAGAGAGTATTCTTGAATTGCCCTTTACAAACGATCATTGTGTAGTAGCTCCATCACCTTGCAAAGCATTGACCGACTATCACAATAAACGGGTTCTTGTTTGCTGTCAAAACGATTCTTATGATTTAATCAGCGAGTAAATGTTCAGGATTACCTTGATTTTCTATTTTTACCAAAATTTACGAAATATTTAGTCATTTTAAGAAAATTTAGGTAAATTTCCAAAAAATGATTGTTTAAAATTTGGATAAGTTTGTTAAAGGTAAATTCTAAACCGTGAATTAAATTTTCAGCAAAAATGAAGATAAAAGTTTTTTAATTAGTCCAAAAATATAAGGAAATCAAAAAAAGAAATATTTTAAAAATAAATTTTTGACAAAATTAATATTTACAGTACTGATTTGTCACGTGGAATTTACGTAAAATTACGTAAATTTACGAAATTTTTGGATATTTTACGTAAATTTTCTTAAATTTACCATGTTTTACTTTGGCCAAAAAATGGCCGAATTTATGTAAATTTTGGTAAATTTTCACTCAAAAAAAAAATCTCAAAGTTTCTATTGCTTTTTTTGACAAAATTGCTTTTTTCTTGTAAAAAATGGTTAAATTTTTTAAATTAATTTTATTTAATGAAAAAATGCTTTTCAAAGACATTGTTTGACCTAGCAGTTTGACCAATCTCCATTTTTTTTATCACGATTTTTATTACCTTTATTTTTATTACTTTATTCTTATTATCTTATTTGAAAAAAAAATACCTTTTTTAAATGATTAATGTATGCTTGGCATTTAGCTGGAGTAAGTTTTCTTTGAAACAACTGCATCCTCATCATTTTGAATATTTCTCCTTATCACAAATTATTTTAATTCATTCCAAATCATTTCGATAGGATTCAAATCTGGTGACTTTAGAGGAGATTTTACCCATTTAAATTTAATAAATTAATGTTGAAAAATAATGACATTAACTGGGTTTGATAAAAAAAATTTTAAGCTGTTTAATTTATTAAATTTAAAAAGGTAAAATCTCCTCCAAAGTCACCAGATTTGAATCCTATCGAAATGATTTGGAATGAATTGAAATCAATGTATGCAGTGAAACATTCCAATTTAATGGAATCAATTTAATGATGATTCCATTAAATTGTAACAGTGGATAATTTAATGGAATCATCTCCTTCATTACTTAGGCTTTAAAATTTTTAAATTTTTTACACAATGCCCTAAGTATTCTTTAAATTGGCGTAAATAGCGTAAATTTTCCTAAAAATTTAAAATCATCCCAATTAAAGAAATTAAAATAGAAAAAATAAAACTTTTTATTAGACTTGGCTTCAAAGATTATTTGACCGTGCCAGAATTGGTTAATATATTTCCAGATTTGGATTTTGTGGATCATGAACGTAGACACATGCTTCTAAAAAACCCACTCACTGACGAACAAAAAAAGCTACAAGCAGAATTTCGTCCGATTGAAGTAATTTTACTTCTTGGTGAACCAATTAACTGGGAATGTGCCTTACAAATATTGCTTGATGTAATCATGACAAATGGTGATCCAAGAAAGCAATTTAAATTCGTGCCATTTCCTCACTTGCCAATAATTGCATGCAACAAAGACTTGACTTTCAAAGGCGCAGCAGCTTTGCCACGATTTGGTCATGGTGCTTTTCTAGAATGTCTAGAGACTTTATACATGAAAGTGACTCGAAATGAGCTGGTGTATGAATATCTCATGGGTAAACCATATTTGATAACATACGAGTATGCCGCTGAGCAGATTCAGAACTTGTCAAAAAATGGTCAGCGAATAAACAAGTTTTACATAATTGGCGATAATCCTGAGGTTGATGTACGTGGTGCCAACTTGTACAAAGAAAGTTTAACAGGAGAAAAATCAAATCGAGGATCTACAAGGACCTCAAGACGGCAGTCTACAGTGGATTTTTTAAATCAAAACTTATTCAAGCCAGTTGAATCGATTCTAGTGTGTACTGGAGTCTATAATCCTCAAAGTGACATGCTTTATCATTTAAGAAATTTGTTTGACAAATCCATTAGACGAAGTTCTATCAATCCGGATTGTTTACCAAATGAATTCGAGGGTATTACTTTGACTGTGCCTCAACAAATAACACAAAAGGAGTCGAGCTCGAACTTCTTGGATGTTGAAGCCTTGCAGCTAAAGGAAGCTCTAAGTCGAAAGAATTCATTCATTAGCTATTTTGATAATCAATGCAATATTCCCGATGTAACAGTGGATAATTTAATGGATGCTGTTAATTATATAATAGAGAGTTCAAAATAAAAAATGACTATGTCTAAACAGCACTTAATAAGTTTTTTTTAAAGAGTTAGTTAATAAAATTTAATAAACAAATTTTTTTTTTAGAATTATTAAAGCTACTTTTTGTTTAAATAAAATAATATAATTAAATATTTTCGATTTCACTTGGAATGATTAATAATCTAAGAAAGTTAAAAAATAAACCACTTAAGTAATTAGAGACAAAATATTTACTCTTAAATTTTTTTTTGAATCTAAAAACGATGGAACAATAGATGAGAATATTTGAAGTCAAATAAAACAATAAGAAAGTTCAAGCAATACAAAATATTTACCTATTAAATTAAAATTTATCAAATCGAATTATTCAAAATTATCCTAAACCTTCTTCCAGCTAAGATCGGTTCATTTTTGACACGATCAGCTTAAAAATAACGGGTGGCCAAAAATGATTGTCCTAAAATACAATTAGAAAAAAATGATGATACGATTATGATATAATAGTGAAAGTTTGAGGTGTGCAAGATATTTTTCTTTTGTTTCAAAAATTCTTAATTTTTTTAACTTATTTTCAAAATCTTTTCACTATGCCCTTTTTTTTTCTGTTTCAAGGTTAATCAACAGACTAGTGCCCCTATCTATAAGACCGATTAAAATTTCTTTTATCTAAATTATATTTAAATATATACAGTGAAACCGAAAATTTTAAATTATTATAATAAAAAAAAAAATTATTGAAAAAAATCTAACAGTAAGATACTCAAATTTAACAATTCAAATATTTTCATAAATTCTAAAAATCAATTTAATGTTATTGAAAATTGAGAGCTTAAATGTTGAAAACTTCAACATAGATCTTTTAATCAAAAAGCAGTTATAACCACTGTGGATCTACAATTTGATCATTACCAGAATGTTCACTTTAATGGAATAGTTGAAGTGGAGAACAAAAAGCATGTGACACAATTGAAGAAGTGGACACAATTAGAGACGTTATTTGAATAATTCTTAGCCGAATAAATTAGATCCGAATAATTTTTTTCTTTAAACCAAAAATTCAAATTTCTAAATATCTGAGTTTGTAAATGTTAATTTTTTTTAAAGCTAATTATTCAAATAAAATATAAATCAAATTTAAAAATTACAATCTTTCTTAATTTAAAAAATAAAATCAAAAAGAAATGAAGTCAATTGTGCAATTTGGTTAAAAACTTACCTAAGTATAAAAAAATTTCGTGAAAAATGTCTAAAAAATCAAAATATAATCAATCTCGTGTTAATCTGATGAATCGGAAAATCAAGACTTTTTCCCAGAAGAAGAGATGGTGAGCATAGATAAATGGACGAAAACTCCTAAGTTACTAACACGAGATTGATTATATTTTGATTTTTTAGACATTTTTCACGAAATTTTTTTATACTTAGGTACGTTTTTACTAAAATTTAGAAAAAAAAATATCAATAGAATATTAATATACAAATTTGTTAAAAATTACATGATTTGAAGAGATTTTTTAAGAAAAATAAAGCAATAAAGTAAAAAAGTAAAACCATAGATTTGTTCAGAATTTTGTCTAGATTTAAAAAAAAAAAAGTTGGGTAATATAATGGTAAGGTAATGTCCACTTCTTCAATTGTGTCACATGCTTTTTGTTCTCCACTTCAACAATTCCATTAAAGTGAACATTCTGGTAATGATCAAATTGTAGATCCACAGTGGTTTGTTCCGGAACGATCACTTTGTTGCTGTAGAGGTGATCCATCATGACGTATCTTACCATGCGTTCCATCAACTTGCAGGGGATTGACGTCAAGGAGATAGGTCTGTAGTTACCAGGGGCACTCCTGCTCCCTTTCTTGAAGATGGGGCTGATTCGAGCTAGTCTCCAAGCCTCTGGTATTCTGCCGCTGGTGTACGAATTGGTGAAAATAGCGCTGAGAACCTCCGAAAAGGCATCAGCGCAACTTTTGATGACGTATGGGTGGATACCGTCCATGCCAGGCGATTTCCTGGGGTTTAGGCGCAGTATGTACTTGCGGACGTTGGCGGGCGAGAAGAAATCGACATCCACGTCATGCTGGGGACTTGCCATGAGCTGGAGAGGCTGAGCTTGGCATGGTAGGCGAGGGATGAAGACACTACCAAATTGGACATTGAGAATGTTCACGATCTTGTCGCCATCAGTGTGGAAGGTGCCATGACAGTCGAGCAGGCCTTTAATGGAGTCTCTGCATTGCTTCTGGCTGTTGATATAATTGTAAAGAAGCTTTGGCTGAAGCCTACAGGACCTGACAACATATGCTTCAAACTTACAGATGGCATTTCTTACAGCTAGTTTGACCTGTTTACAGATCGAGGAGTAAGCGATCCTCAACTCAAGGCAGCAGGGGGCTGATCTAATCTGACAGTAGATTTTATACTTCATTCTGGTTAGCACTTTGATTTTGGAATTGAACCACTTGAGATTAGTGCGCTTGCGAGCTCTGGGCACTTGGTTGGGTATAGCCATGGATGAGGCAGCGGCATAGGACTTGATTATCCAGTCATATGCGACATTGACGTCCTTATCAATGGGGTTGTTGCTTTCGTTGACGAGGGTACTGAAGAGCTCGTAGTTGCCACGGTGCAGGACTGGGCGGGGGGACTCGACAGAAGGAGTATGACGGCCAGTGCGGAGCTCGTAATTCCAGGTAAGTTTTGCATGAAGGCCTTCCTTCTCAGTAAAACCATTCCCGCAAGCTAGTCTTGCTGTAGCTTATATATATTATTATTATTATAATATTTGATCTCTCGGAGGAGATACGATTTAAACCATTTAAAAAGCAAATTTATTTCCTTTTTTTTGCCAGCAAAAACCACCACAACCTTTTTTTTTTTTAAATCACATTAGCATGTAGGGAATTTTATGCTCTTTCAGAATATATATGTCGCAAAGAACAAGCAAAATAAATTATTTAGCTAAAATAAAAACAATTTAAGTAAAATAAAAATCAATTTTTTAATTTTAGTAGAATTAAAACATTTAAAACAATTAAAGCAAAATAATCATCAGCTTTTTAATTTTAGTAGAATGATCAATTTCACATTTATTTTAGCTAAATTAAAACTAATTTAAAAAATACTTTTATTGCAAAATTAAAATAAAGAAAAAAAAACAATCAATTTTTTATTCTATAATTTGTTTAAACACTCATTACTGACCTTATTTCTGTGACACTTTGAGTTACAGTATACACCATTTTTTCTGCAACTACAGTTTTTCTGACACTTACCAAAATAATTACATTTCATGAATCCTTGACCACCAGAAATGGCTTGAGGAAGTATTTCATTAGAAAATCTTGAAACCAAAGTTTGATAAATTCATAAATATAAAAAAAAGATATTACAAATCATTAAAAAAGACTCCACGGTATGACTAGAACAAACTACAAGCAAACACCAAAGAAAGAAAAATCTTTTCGACATCAACTTCAATCACTTCTTTCAGAAAATCAACATTTTATTCACGTTAATTTCAGCATCATCACCCAAACAGTTAATACAATAACCTTGCTTCGAACATGAATTCAAACCGATCGCCCCAAGTTTACCACCATTAAATCAAAAGATGAGAGGTATTCACTACAGTTGAAGGGGAGAATTCAAAGCAATGCTCGACGAAATATTAAAAGCAAATTTGATTCAGCCAAGTTACTAAGCATGTGTCTCACTCCTCATGCTTGTTTCAAAACCTAAAGGTTCAATAAGAGTCACAATTGACTTCCATTCGCAAAGAAGAAGATGAATAAAAAATTAAATCAAAATTGTTTTGTTAATATTTTTGGGGTATTATAGAATGTTTTCATCAAGTTAATAAAATTTTTAATTTATTAATTCATTTTACTTTTATTTTCGAAGAACTTTCAGCCTGTCAATTATGTCAATAGCAGCTTTAGAAGCATCTATATACAGAATGCATTTATTGTAAAAGTCTTAAGTCAAGACTTTGACTTGACTTAAGACTTGTTACTTTTAAACAACTCTGGATCTTTTTTAAAAACTAGTTTATCTTTAATTTGACCTAATATCTTTATGACTGTTTTAGCCAAATACACTTTTCTGGATGACTTTTAAGTTATTTTCGTTAAGATTATTTTTCATCTGATGTCCATTGATCATTGTCCCCTAGAGAGAGAGAGTTTCCATCGACTTTGAGATTGGAATTCGTTAGCTAATTGTTCCGGGTTTACATTGGCTGTATTTGCCAATATTTCATTTTCTTGTTCGACAATCGGTATTATTCTAACTTTAGAAGATGTATGTTGATCAGCCTCATTCTCAGTCGATATTGGCTTTTGAATTATACTAAATAGCGAATTAACAATGTCTGATAATACTATTCCATATGGTTCATTTTAAATGTCTATTGAGAGCAGTCTTATCAATAAATTGTATTTTTTTTCTTTTGGCTTCAATGCTTACTGTAATCACGCTGTCGACTTCAAACAATAAGTAGTTATTTATTTCTTTATTAAAGCAAATTATTGAATTAATTCCCTCTTTAAAATTTTGAAAGTCTATTCAGTTTTCTGTTAAAACATTAAAAACCGATCCAAAATAAGAAGCTATTTTACCAGTTGTCTTTTTAATATTTATTTGTTCTTTAATTTTTTGTACCTGAGTGCATTGGAAAGTTACTTTTTGTTTCCTTGGTGCCATTTAAATATTTTTTTTAAATTTATTTAGAACTTAAAATTAGATAAATAAGCTGAAAAGTATGAGCTTTAGAAGAGAAAAAGAGCAAAAGTAAGCGAATAATCAAAAAATTAAGCCTGAAAGGTTACAGTGCAGTTGAAATACGCAAGAAATCAGATGTTATTTTTCAGGAAGAAATTTATTCCAAAAATTAATCAACTTTTTATATTTTTGTTTTGTTAAGCATTATTTTTATTGTTATTTAATTCATTATAGTAACTTATTTTAGTTTTGATGTGAATGTTTTCAACTTGTATTTTTTTTCCTACTTATAATTGGACGTGATAAAATTGAAGAAAGAGAATTTCGACGTCAATTAGTAGGACTAAATAAATTTTAAACTTATAAACTTAAAAAAGAAATGAACTATGTTTGGAGACGAGTGGGATGAATGCCTATTTAAAATTAAACAAAAATGCGACAAAGGCATTTTCTTTTTATGTTACATTTTTAATACTTTTATTTTATTTATTTTTTTTAAAGTATGAACTAAAAACATTTGGCTGAAAGGAAGGATCAAGATCCATTCCAAACTGCCAGGGTATAACGCGAACTATATTTTTAATAAATAAATAATAAACTGTGAGGAATTTTTTGAGTATGGAAATTGTATTCCAAAAAGCATCACCGAATCAAAACAAATTGAAAGTCAAAATACTATAATTTAGCATCAATTATCCATGTCAAAGGTAAAAATTTAAATAAATTTTTAAATTTTGAATTTTTAAAAAGGAATGAATGGAGGGGCCTTACATGCTCATATGTTGTTATGGACTAAAAATAAGTCTTTAGCGGTCTTTTATCCTTTTGTACTCTTTGTACTAGCTATTTAACAAAAAAAGTTAAAAAACTTAAACGAATCTCTTCAATTCCGGTAAACTAATAAAGCAAAGGGAAGTGTGTAGAGGGCGCAGTCCCCTGCGCGGCTTGTTTAGAATAAAAATCTGTTAATATCGTTTGTTTTGTTTTTGAATATCTTTAGAAATTTCTTTATTTTAAATAAATTGTTTAAAATTGAAGTTTTTTAAATTCTTGTTTTTTATAGAAAATAGCACAGTTAGATTTTCCTTGCATTTTCTAATGAAAATTCCTATCCACATAATTGTATTTTGTAACGCTTCATCTTTTTATTTACTTTTTTCTGACTCAACTATCAATTAAAAATTGAAGAAGTTACTGTTTTTTTTTTTAATGAATTTAGCATTGGTTTTGAAAAAAATAGCTTGAAATAAAAATAATAACAAAGCCTTCTGCATTTTTTTTTTATTTATTCATCAAATATTGTTTTTTTTTTAATTGAAAAAATAAAATATAAATTTCTAATGTTATTTTCAGTTCAATTTGCGGAATCGTACCTTATACATGTTTCAAAAATTTATTATATTTTATCATTTTCTGAATAAAATATATTAGTTAAAAGCCTTAAAATTTTTAAAACTAAATAATGATTGAAAAATGACTCAGAATTTATTCAAGGTGTAATTTATTCATTAACTATTTTAGTAAAAAAATTCGCCCGATAAGGGGCTCGAACCCTTGGCCTTGAGATTAAAAGTCTCACGCTCTACCGACTGAGCTAACCGGGCCTTACCATCCAACTTTTGAATTCTAAAATTTTATTTATATCTAAATTGTCAAATTTTAATTTTCCTTATCTATTTTAATTATTATAACAAGCCCATTAAAAAGTTTAATATTAACCTTTTCGGTAGTTTTTGCAAATGAATCATATTTAAATAAATTTTATTCTTGTTTTAACTAAAACAAAAATCCTGAACCATTGTTTTTCCTAGAATTAAAATTTCTAAATTTTGAAATTTAATATCTTTCGAGTATAATTTATAATTCTTTTAATATAAAACACAGTAAGCAAGATAAAATCCCCGAGAGAGAGAGAGGTTCATTTTAATTACCAAAATCCTAATTTCAAGCCTTGTATAATTCACTTTTTCAGTTAAAAGCATAAAATTTAAATCCTTTTTTTTTCCACAAACTCATTAAAATGAATAAAATTTTTAAATTAACCAAACTTCCACATATCTCGGAAAAAGTGGAGATCCACTCGGACCACAAGGACGACAATGTCACCTTTTTAGAACAAGTCAACTTTTTGATATATCTAAAAAGTCCTTGGAAACTCATCAACAACTGTCCAGCAGAAACATTAAATTGTTTGAACCGAATAATAAACTTTAGCTTCAAAAACACCACATCATTCGACCATTTAAGCGAGGAAAAAAAAAGTGACCTAATCGAAATTCTAATCGACTACTTTAAATACATACACGAGTCTTTGCATGAGTCATTTCAAAAATCATTTTCAAAAAAGTCTCCAAAAACCATCATTTTTGACGGCTTAACTCAAAACAAAATTCAAATTTTGCTCAAATTTTCCCTAATCATGTGGACATGGGCAGACAAATCAACCGATTTTTGTATCAGAATGCATGAGACAAAATTTGTGCGAGTTCTGTTTAAATTTTTGAATGATTCCATTTTAGTGGAGAGCATTCTGAGCCATTTGAGCTCGAATGACATGTACCTCAACCTGGCTCTAAGCTACAAGTCATTTCTAGGCCTGGTTCACCATCTAAGCAAGCTAGAACATCTTTTTCCCGATCAATGGAAGGACACCAATTGCATTAGTTGCTTGCTCAGCCTGTCGCACGAGTTCCGGAACCTGAAATTTTTGGAAATTCGCATGCTAGTCTACTTTTCATTGATAAATTTGTTGGATGACCAAGCTGAATTGTCTGAGATTCGACAAGTGGTTGAAGATGTAATCTTTCTGGTCTCAAAGTGTTCGGCAAAAATAGTTCTTGAAGAGGCAAAATTAAGACGTGTTTACAAAATAGAAAATGAGGGTTTCAAAGAAATAGCAGTTGTTGGCTCAAATGAGATTCTTTGGCGACTGACAGAACTGCTGAATTTTTTGCTTAAGACAGTGGACTTAAATGAAAAGTTAAAGTATGACATTTATGAAGGCATGAATGGAAAAGTGAGCCTGTCTCGGATATTGTACTACGGAAATACAATTGAAAAAGAACATGCTCTTAAACTTTTATGGAAATTAAGTATGGATGAATTTGTTGCCAATATGATCCGTAATGATTTGAGTCTTTACTCGTATTTGTTGGGTCTTTCTAAAAATCAGTATAACAAAAATAAAACACTTCTCAAATATTCAAATTATATTTTGTTCCTGCTTGGTCCAAATGGTTCTGCGAGCAAAGTGGTAAGCATTAATCAGCAACTCAATCGGAACAGCAGCTTTTCGACCACAAGTGGCTTCAATTATTCTGAAAGATTTAAAAGTAGACTTTATGTCGAAGAGGATATCAGTTTTTAAAAAAAAAGTGTTATTATCTTGCTTTGTTAGTACAGGCCCGGTTAGCTCAGTCGGTAGAGCGTGAGACTTTTAATCTCAAGGCCAAGGGTTCGAGCCCCTTATCGGGCGAATTTTTTCTTCCAAAAAAAAAATTGAATTTTTTTAGATTTTAATTTTGAAAAAAAAATTTTTTTGGAAAATTTTTGGAAAAAAAATTCGCCCGATAAGGGGCTCGAACCCTTGGCCTTGAGATTAAAAGTCTCACGCTCTACCGACTGAGCTAACCGGGCCTGTATCTTAATACCATTAATTACAGTATTTTACTATTTAATTATTCAAATCATAGACAATTATTTCTTAATTCAAAAACATGTTTGCTTTTTTATTTAATTTTTATTTAAAAATTTTAATAAATTTAGAGAAAAATTTTTTTTTTAATAGAATTAAATTTTTAGTAATACAGGCCAGTCCACAGCTTAGGCCTACAATTTCCAAGCTTATCTATGAATTATTTAATAGACCCTGAAAAGCTTGTTTCTGAGATCTTAGAAGTTTGGAGCGAATGATGATGAATCAAATTTTGAATTTCTTCCAGTGTTAAAACAATGATTGAAAAATTTTCTAATTTCACAAGCCATGCTCCAAGTGTTTTTTTTTTGAATTTTTTAACTCACACGCTCTTTATGGCAAAGACTAGAATAGAAAATGCTAAATTTCGTGCTAATATCCAAATGATCCAGCCACACTGCTAGAATCGGCTTAAGATTTTGACAACAAATTCAACTATAAAAATGCACTGAAAATTGATCATTCTCTATAATATTTTTTGTCAAAAAAAAGATAAAGCTTAACATTTTAAAATTGAAAATGATGTACCAAATTGAAAACCAACCAACTCAATTGAAAGAGAAAATTCAGCAATCGGCTGCTCAAATCCCAAGAACGATGGAGCACACCCAAAAGAGATTCCCAGTCTCTCCAATTCCAATTGAGGAGCAACGCCAAGAGTTCAACTTGGAAAAGAGAATCGAAAAGGAGGACTATGTCAAGCAAATCAAAGATTTGGTCGGCCAAGTCCAAAACATGTTGCTCGGTCACGAACAACAACAGACCAAGGCTGAGCACCAGGCTTTGTTGAGACATGTGCGCGACATCCAAGCCCAAGTCGACACCATCAGACAACCAGAAATCAAGACCGAAAAGATCCAAGAGCCAGTCAAGAAAATCGGCCAGGAGCTCATTGGTGAACAAACCTACCAACCAAGAGCTTATGAGACCACTCCAATTGAATTGATGGCCGAGCCGATCAGAGCCGAACAAATGGACAGAAAACTCTGGATCGAAAAGAGAAGACAACTGATCGAGAAGTTGATCCAAAAGATCCGAGTGTTCGAAGATCTCTTGGTTGAGAAAATGTACGAGTTTGTGCATCAAAGCATCAAAATGGAACAGTTCCACTTTGATTTGGAAAGAGAGTTGTTCGAACAAATCAAAAAGAGATTTGCCGAGTTGGAAGAACATTTCTACATGTATGGATATGAGCAAGAGTGCCATCAGCGTCACATCAAGATGTTTGTTTTGTTGAGAAAACAAGTCAAGCAAATCGAAGAGCTCTTTTACCAAATTGCTGGCCAAACCACCGATTTGAGAGCTTTGAAGACAAAAGAACAACACTACCGAGAACAGTACCAGTATGTGTTGGAGAAGGTGCGCGGATTCAGAGCTTTGTTGCAAGAAGTCTTCTACTACACTTGTCCAGAGAGCTGTGAGCCAAGAACCGAGAGGTTCGAGGCCACTTTTGCTGTTGAGCCATTGACCAAATTGTTCAACTTGATCAGCTTGCCTATGTTCTATGACGAGGAGGAAATTTTCGGCAGACAAATCAAGGAGACCGAAAAGACTGCTCTGTTGAGAAAGGAGTTGGAGGAAATCAAATTGGCCAAGCAAGAATTGGAAATGAGATTGTACGAGACTGACCGCAAGGTCGAACAGTTCAAGCGTCACATTGAGTTGTTGGAAAAGAGCCCAAAGACCGAGCAATTTGAATACAAGCCACAACAACAAATCAGAGCTGAATTTGTTCAATACACCAAGCCAGAAGAGGAGTTGATCAAGATTAGCTTGAAGCCAACTCAACAACAAACATGGTACACCACTGTTGAGCCAAGACAATGGACTGGCAAATTCTACGAACAAGAACAACAAATTCAAAGACAGCCAATCACCAAATATTTCTAAATTTTAGCTAGTTACATTTTAGCCTTTTTATAGCATTCATGTTTTAAAATAAAATTTTATTTTAACAAAAAAATTCTTTAATTTTAACAAAAAAATTCTTAAATTTTAACTAAAAAATTCTAAAATTTTTACAAAAATTAACCTCTCTGTAAGCAAAAGAAGATAGCTTGTGATTAAACTAGAAATTTTTTTGAATATTCACTACCCGAAAAAAAAAAAGCAATTAAAAATCAGTAAAAAAACGTGATTTTTTTTATTCATTAAGACGGGAAAAAAGTGAAATTTTTTGAATTTTTTTACAAATTCTGTAAATATTAATTTAATTTTATTGAATATTGAATGCTTGAATGTTGCAAACTTCAACATTGATCTATTGATCACAAAGCTATTCATCAGTCTTGAATAAAGGAATCCAAATGTTTTTTCACCATTTGCTATTTGCTAATATAAATTCTAATATTTTTTTAATAAAAGAGAAAAAAAATTTTTTTCCAAAACAATTAATTTACATGTCATGTCAAGTTTATTTTCATGTTTAAAATTTTAAAATGTACCTTTTTATTGAACTTTAATAACTTTAAATATTTTAATTGATTTTAATAACAAAATTACTGTTTTAAAATTTATAATTTATTTAAGTGGAAAAATAAAATTATTCAATTTTGAATGAAAGGACATAAAAGTTATGAATTTGACTTTTGAATTAACTTAACCTGAATTATTTAAATTATTGATTGTTTTTGTTAAATAAATTAAAGATCAATCAGTTTGATGATAATTTTTAGTTAATGAACCATTATTAGACATAACAGGTCTAGTTATGTTTAGTATTTATTTATTAAAAATTATCAAAATCATTAGATTAATTAAGTTTTAAAATTTTAAATGATCGTTTTGATCTTAAAATTTGATCTGAAATTTCAATTTCACGAAAATACATAGAATCATTACTATAGATTTTTAAGTGATATCTGAATTTCTAATTTTTGACTTAAAATTTGTAAACATCGTCCTAAATTTAATTTTTTTTTGGCGGACTAAAAAAAAAATTTTGTACCCAGAGGTCTAAAAATAACTAGCCCTTTAAAAAGTTGTAGTTCTTTCAAACTGAGGTATTTAATGATAAAATGATAATATTTTGAAAGAGCATTAAATTTTCTGCACTATGGTATATATTTTTATTTAAAAAAAAGGACGCGTCAGTTTTATTTATTCAAAAACAGCCAAAAACAAAACTTTTTTTTTTCACATGAATCAGATGTAGTCCTAAATCAATTGAGACCAATTTTTTTTTTAAATAAACTAGAATATATGGTTTTACTTTTTTGAATTTTAGCTTTATTCTATTTAAACTGAATTTGAAACTTAATTTCATTAAAAATTATTATTATTATGGTTTTTTTGCCTGTATAGTCCGTTTTTTCGCGTTTCAATGCGTTAAAACAATCACTGTATTTTATTTTTTCGGGTAGCATTTGGTTTTTTGAATAACTGGCTTGAAAATTAAGCTAAAATATGATAAAAATAACTAGTAAAAATTAAAATTTTGAATTTCATAAATCTTTTTAAAAAATGTTATGCATAAAGTAAATGGGGAGAATTTTGCCAATTTATGACTAAATCGAATAATGTCGAATAATGGATAAAACAAAAAAATGGTGATAAATTTTAATTTTTGTCAGACAATTTGAGTTAGCAGAGTTAGCTTTACGAGTTTTCAATAAGGAAACCATTGTATGTTAAAGAGATATCTACAAAAAACTTATTTGAAAATGATTTTTAATGATAATTATGTTCCCTGGAATTTAACAAAGTTTAAAAAAAATCTTAAACCATGGAATGATAAATCTTATTGATTTAACATCATATCATTATCAAACAAAAAGAATACAGATTAACATACTTGAAAAACAAAATTTTTATTATTTTTATTTTAACTAATTAAAAAAGATAATTTGATAAGAAAACAAATTTTTAATAATAAATTTTATAAAATATACATGGTTGAGAAATATTGATTTCTGTGCCTAAAGAAAAAGTATCAAATAATCTGAATCTTTTTTTTGATTTGGACAAAAATCTACATAAAATTAAAAAACTATTAAATTATAATTTACAATAAAATAAACTAGGATAAAAAATATTCGCCCGATAAGGGGCTCGAACCCTTGGCCTTGAGATTAAAAGTCTCACGCTCTACCGACTGAGCTAACCGGGCTTAGATTTGTCGGCTTTTTTAGTGCTGTTTGTTAAAAAAAATTGTAACTTTCCAATATTTAAAACATAAGGTTTTGAATATCAGCATTATTTTGATTAAAAGTCTAAAAAAAAATAATTTAAAGAGTTAATAAGAATAACTCTAGATTATATGAAAAAACTAGAAAAAAGAAATAAAGGATAAATGGATAAAAAAGAATAAATTTAAAAATTTAATTTTTCTTAGATATTTACACGTTCTTCATGATTTAGTATTCGAAAGGAAATAATAATTCAAAATACACGAGAGAAAGATAGAAATGAAATAATAAATGTTAAATTTAATTATTCTGAAAGATTTAAAAGTAGACTTTATGTCGAAGAGGATATTAGTTTTTGAAAAAAGTGTTATTATCTTGCTTTGTTAGTACAGGCCCGGTTAGCTCAGTCGGTAGAGCGTGAGACTTTTAATCTCAAGGCCAAGGGTTCGAGCCCCTTATCGGGCGAATTTTTTCTTCCAAAAATTTTCCAAAAAAATTTTTTTTTCAAAATTAAAATCTAAAAAAATTCAATTTTTTTTTTTGGAAGAAAAAATTCGCCCGATAAGGGGCTCGAACCCTTGGCCTTGAGATTAAAAGTCTCACGCTCTACCGACTGAGCTAACCGGGCCTGTACTAACAAAGCAAGATAATAACACCTTTTTTTAAAAACTGATATCCTCTTCGACATAAAGTCTACTTTTAAATCTTTCAGAATAATTGAAGCCACTTGTGGTCGAAAAGCTGCTGTTCCGATTGAGTTGCTGATTAATGCTTACCACTTTGGTCGCAGAACCATTTGGACCAAGCAGGAACAAAATATAATTTGAATATAGTTTAATAATAATTAACGATTTAAAAATTTTAAAATTAAAATTTATAGACAATCTGCTTCAAGGTTTTTTTAATTTATAAATAAAAAGTATAATTTGTTCTTAGGCTTAAGTCGAATTTTAAAAATTAATTTTTCTTTTTAATTACTTTTTATTAAATATAGTCATAATTGAATATATGATATTCAGAAGATTATTTTTTAATTAAGCTTAAGATTGATCTAAATTTATTTTAAAATTTTTAACTGGAAAAACTTGGCAAATAGAAAACAAAATTGTAAAATTTGAAGCGAGATATTCTCTCAAGCAAGTTTGAACATTTTATTTTTAGCTATTAAATTTTGTTTAATTTCAATATCAAGTGATTTCATCATTTTCTAATTCATTTGAAAGAATTTTTTTTAAACTTGTATGTTTCATAAACTAGATAGTGCTATTATACAACGTGTTCACATTCAATCAAAGTGCTAGATTTTCATTCAAATAATCTCCATGTGGGATTTAAAAAAAAATCATGATATTTTTAGACAATTATCAAAAGTTTTTAATATTTTCAAATACCTAATCAAATTTTGCTATAAAAGCAAGGAGTAAAATAATTAAATTCAATTTTATTTAGATTTTCATTTAGAAAAAAAGATAAGCCGAACATTTTAAATTTAATTTAATTTTTTTAGAAACCCTAACTTATTGTTATTTTTATCTATTGTTATCTATTAAAAAATGTATGTCAATAATTGCAAAGTTTTATCAACTGAGATCCAAGGTGTTGGTTCAAATAAAGTTGTGAGTGATGTCAAAAAGGAATGTGGTGCTATTCCATGCTGCCAAAATTCTGAGGTTAGAACTGGTGTTGTTCAATCGCCGGTATCAATGAATAAAGGTATTTGGGAACAACCAGAAATTGTGTCCGAATTGGTTAAATTGCCACGCGTTTTGCCATTCTTTGCCAAGAGCAGACAAACTCTTGAACAAGTGATGGACTTTGTTGAACAAAACCCAAGTGATTTGACTGTTCAATCTTTGTTGAACGCTCATTCCACCTACAGTCCAAAATCATTTCCATTCAGAGGATTCTGTTTGATCAATGGTGAACAAAAAATGAGACAAATCGAACAAGTCGATGATTTGGTTCAAAGACCAGTTTGGTTCTTGTTCTCTGGTATGGGCGTTGAGCAGTGGAGATGTGGCATGGCCAGAGAAATGATGAAATTGGACTCTTTCCGACGATCGATCATGAGATCATGCGAATTGTTGAAACCATACGGAATCAATTTGATCCAATTGATCACTGGTGAACAACAAGACAGACAATTTATCATGACTGGTATGGAATCATATGTTTACATGACAGCTATTCAAATTGCTTTGGTCGATTGTTTGAGATTGATTGGTATCAGAGCCGATGGTATGATTGGTCAATCAGTTGGTGAATTGGTATGTGCTTACATTGATCAATGTTTGACTCATGAACAAGCTTTGATGTGCTCCTACTACTTTGCCAATTGTTTGCAACAAGCTCAAAATTTGCCACAATCATTGATGGCAGTTGTTGGTGACTTGACATGGGATCAATTGAGATCAAGATGTCCAAGTGGTGTTGTGCCAGTTTGTTTTGATTCAGTCGACCAAGTTGTAATCACTGGTCCAGTTCAATTGGTCAGAGACTTGTTGAGACAACTGAGATTGGAAGGTATT
>QEOQ01000256.1:661102-679006 GCA_010279815.1 Brachionus plicatilis
CTTGGATACTCGATTTAAAATTAATAAATATTATTAAAAGTAAAATTTAACAAAAATTTGAAAAACTTGTTTATTTGTTTCGATGAAAGTGTTTTTTTTTTTTAGTTTAATGCAAAATTGCTGAAAATAAATTAATACTATTTTAATCATTTATTGATTCAATTTACATTCATTATGTTTGTTTACTTTTTGATTTTGGTAAATTACCTAAACTTTTTATTTAATTTAAGGAGAATAAAAAATTTTTCATCTAAAATTTACTGGCGCCGATTGAAAAGATAAAATAAATGAAAAAAAATTTCTAAGTTCAAAATGTTTATTTTGAAAAATAAAATAAAAATTTCAAGTAAAAAAAAATAAAAAACCAACTAAAAATCATAATATACTATTAAAACGAAACCAAAAATCGTTGCTAACTAATTTAGAATTCAGCTGTCAAAAAGTTGTTCAAGATTGAAGCAATTCTTGTGGCACTTTCTCCCATGAAAAAAGTTTTTTGTTCACCATCAATTAAGTGAACTTGAAGTCTGCCATTGACGTATTGTCTCAATCCTTGGAATAGTTTCTCGACCATTTCTTGATCAACTGTTTCTTGTTGGCTGAAGATCATTTCCCATGGTTGGCATTTGATTGTTGGAACAATGTTTGGTCTGACAACAACAATTCTGTTCAATCTCAATGGTTGGCTTGGCACGTATTTGCATGAAATGATCATGTAGCGAACGTACGAGCGAACAGCAGTTTCCAAATCGACCAAGTCGAAGCCAAATTGAGATTGTTCGACAATTTTGGCAACAACAAATTTGACACGTTCGTCAAAGGTTGGTACTTGAGCCAACATTTGGTAGAATTGTTCAACACTGAGTCTAACATTTGGAGTGACAAATTGTTGGTAAAATCTGAACAAACCGTCAAATTCACAAACGCTCTCTACGCCAAACACAAAACCATTCAAAAATGTTCGACTCAAACCAGAGTCCAACAAGCACAATGAAACAACTTGTTGTGGTCGTCTCGAAGCCATTTCAAAAGCAACTGGAACTCCGAAAGTGTGACCGACCAAGTGAACTTTTTCAACATGTGGTACAACTCTTTCGATTTGTTGCCAGTAGAATTGAGCCAATTGTTCAACACTTTCGAATCTCAGACATTCTTGGGTGAACAAAAGACCGAAGACTGGAACTTTGAGTTGCTGGGCCCATGTTCTAATGTAGCTGACTGATCCTTCGATTGGCATAACAACAAACAATGGCAATTGACCGTTCACACACTCAACATTGTTCAATCGTTCAACACACTTTTGTGCCATCAAAGTCATTGGTCTCTCTTGGACTTGTCGTCTAACTTTGTTGACTACTTGTTCGCCCACTCGCTCACCAACTTGTTCAACACCAATTGTTTGTGTTTGTGGTAGTGACAAGGTGAAAAATGGCAATTGTTGTAATTCAGCTGGCAATTGAACTCGCACAGATTCAACCAACATTTGTTCCAATCTCACAATCAAATTCTTGTACTCTGGAACAGCTGCAATTGATGCAACTGATGCAACTTGGACTTGTTCGCCATTGCCAATCAAAACCATCCAGTCAACAAGCAAAGCATGTCGACCACATTCACGTCTGCGTGACTCGCAAACTCCTTCGATCATCTTTTGCATTGTAACAGTCTGAACACCAGTGGTCATTTGGCTTCTATTGAAAACAACAAATAGACCATAGTCTGGCATGATTGTTTGGTTTCGGGTGTATTTGTCCAAATGGTTGAGTGACTTGAGTGAAAAAGTCATTCCTTGTTGTGGTTGTTGAACAAAAAGGCCGCCCAAATGGAAAATGCTGCCAATTTTGGCCTCAAAGTGAGAAGTCATGCGACAAGCTTGTCTAACCAAAAGTAAACATTCGGTCTCATCGTTCAAGTCCAATGTGGAAACACATTTGATTTGACAGCCAAATTCATTTTGCAAATATCTCAACTTTTGACTTTGTTGAGCACTCAAAACAACTGGTTCAACAGTGTTTACTCGTTGAGTGGTCAATACAAGGTATTTGACACCACAATATTGGACCATCCATTGAGCTAACTCAAGACCAAAGTCACAGTCCAAAGCGCCAATGATCAAGTGAGTTAATCTTGAATTTAGAACACATGTTTGACCAATGGTCCAGTTGTTCACAAAGGTTGGTCTCACTCCTGGCATTGTGCTTGTTGTTGTGGTTGTTGTTGCTGATTGAACTTGGTTGACACCAGTTGGTTCAATTGTGCAGTTGATTGTTGGCAAATAAGTGTTGGCAATTGTTTCGGTGACAATGCTTGGATTGAATTGATCTTTTGGCAAAACAACTGGAGTCATTTGAATGCCAGTTATTTCGATACCACCGCAAACAGTCTTGTTGGTGTACAAATCGTGCAACACAGGCAAAGTAACAAATTTTTCAGCTCTAATCAAATGTTCAATTGGATTGATTCTTACTGATCGAATTCTGGTTGGCAACACTAGACCATTCTTTTGTTGGCATTCAGTTGTTTGTTGTTTTTGCTGTGCCAAATAGTTCATGTGCAACATTGAGTCCAAGAAAGGTATCCATTTGCCAGTCCACAAAAGTTCGCCTTGAGTGCCAGTTACATTTGATCGAACAATTGGCTGAAATTCGCCAATGAATTCGTAGCCACATTGTTTGAATTGGTTGTAAATGTCTTCTTGTGGTACGACCAAATTGCATCTAACTTGGCTTTCCCATTGGCTTTTGAATGGAGTGACAAAGTCAGCACCAACACTTGGTACGTACACTTTTCCGTTCACAATCAAATTTTTGCCTTCGACAATTTCAAAAAGACCAGTTGATGGTTGATAGTTGATTTTGAATAGGACACGTTTGTTTTGTGGAACAATCACAACTTGTTGAGCTTGTTCACGCAAAACAGTGGCACGGTGAATTTGCACATTTTCAAAGCAAACTGGTGGCAATTGTTCCAATTCACATGCTTGACCAAACACTGAATCCAAACAGATTGGTCCAACAACAGTTTGTTGCTGTTGTTGTCTGAATTGAGCCAAAGCTTTCCATACCAAGTACAAATAGCCAGTGGTTGGATACAAGACACGTCCATTGATTTGATGGTTCAACAAATACGACTCTTTTTCCAACAATGATTCAACATCAACAGTAAATGTGACACTTTGCAAGTCAGTATTAATGCTCATTGAATTGATGGCATTCATGATCACTTGTTCAACACTGTTGCCAATTGTTGATTTTCTCACAATGTATGACATTTGTTCTGGTTGAATGTTCCATTGAGAGAAAAGACTCAACACTTTTTGTTCCACTGGCACTGGATAAACACTTGGACACAAATTGAATGGAACAAACAATTTCACACAATCGAATTCGACACCTTCCAAATAGAGACGGCCCAATTGAACCAAAAAGTGTTCCAAAACAAATTGACCACCCATGCCAAAAGTAGTTGGCATCAATGGAATGATGGTTGGCAAGTAAGTTGGAGCCTTCCAGCCAGTGGTGGTCATCATCAAACTTGGTTGAATAAGACTTTTTTTCAACAAAGTTTGGATCAAAGATCTTGGCGAAATTTCAATCAAAATGGCACTCTTTGGCACTTGCACCAACGATTGTTGCAACATGACTGGTGTAGTGAACAATTTGCACAAATAGTCAATGCTCATTGTTTGATAGAGACCAAGTGAATATTGTTCTGGTTGACAACAAGTCGAGATCCATTTGGAAGATCTTGTTCTTGGCACAATGCTCAATTTTTCTAGACACTTTCTCAACATTGGCAACATGTCCACCAAGTATTGAGTGTGAACAAGACCAAAGTTTTGAACAAAAACACCACTTGGATTGAGACCAGCATTGATTGTTGTGGCTGATGCAATTTCAATTTCTCTCACATAAATACCTTCCAATCTCAGTTGTCTCAACAAGTCTCTGACCAATTGAACTGGACCAGTGATTACAACTTGGTCGACTGAATCAAAACAAACTGGCACAACACCACTTGGACATCTTGATCTCAATTGATCCCATGTCAAGTCACCAACAACTGCCATCAATGATTGTGGCAAATTTTGAGCTTGTTGCAAACAATTGGCAAAGTAGTAGGAGCACATCAAAGCTTGTTCATGAGTCAAACATTGATCAATGTAAGCACATACCAATTCACCAACTGATTGACCAATCATACCATCGGCTCTGATACCAATCAATCTCAAACAATCGACCAAAGCAATTTGAATTGCTGTCATGTAAACATATGATTCAATACCAGTCATGATAAATTGTCTGTCTTGTTGTTCACCACTGATCAATTGGATCAAATTGATTCCGTATGGTTTCAACAATTCGCATGATCTCATGATCGATCGTCGGAAAGAGTCCAATTTCATCATTTCTCTGGCCATGCCACATCTCCATTGTTCAACGCCCATACCAGAGAACAAGAACCAAACTGGTCTTTGAACCAAATCATCGACTTGTTCGATTTGTCTCATTTTTTGTTCACCATTGATCAAACAGAATCCTCTGAATGGAAATGACTTTGGACTGTAGGTAGAATGAGCGTTCAACAAAGATTGAACAGTCAAATCACTTGGGTTTTGTTCAACAAAGTCCATCACTTGTTCAAGAGTTTGTCTGCTTTTGGCAAAGAATGGCAAAACGCGTGGCAATTTAACCAATTCGGACACAATTTCTGGTTGTTCCCAAATACCTTTGATGGTTTCTTTACCTCCAATTAACAGTTCCATTTTAAAATCATTTTTTTCTCTTCGATTAATGAACATCTGACCAGCTTTTTTAATATCTTCCAAAAATTTGACATTTTCTTCTTTCATTTCACTTTGATCAAGTTTTTGGGCACAGTCTAAGTTAATTAAAGGTAAGTCTTTTAAGGCTTGCATTTTTATCTAAATTAATTTTTTAATTTATAATCATATTATTTTATTTAATTTAAGATATAAGTTAATAAAATTCATTGTCACATAGCTGCACAATCGATCTAGATTAATTAAGATTTTTATTTAATAATTTTAATGAAAATAAAATGGAATTTAGAAAAAATTTTCAAAAAGGAAATTGAGCTGAGCTTAAACATAAATTTCTAAAAAGTGAAAAAATGCTTAAAACTTTTGCATAAGCGTCAATGGAGAAATTTTAAAACCCTCGATAAGTGAATAATTCTAAAAAAGAAAAGCTAAGAAGAAAGATTGAATAGAAAATTTATTCAGAATACACATGCAAAAATCAAAAAATTGAAAATTTTCAAACAAAAAAGTATCTAGTGATTAGAATTGAATAAAAAGATCATGATTTCATGCTTTTCATGAAAACGAAAATTCGAGAAAAGCTGAGAGATCAGTTAGATGATTAAAACAAAGATGGATAAGCTTATTTAGTATCATATATAAATAGATTGTCATTTTTATTTATCAATTTAGAAATTTAAAAAAAAAAATTTAAATTAAGATATTTTTTGATAAGCCGAAAAATAGATTAAATTTTTTTTCATTTAGATCCTAAAACCCTATTGTTATTTTTATATTAACTTATTGTTATTTATTAAAAAATGTACGGAAACAACGTTTTATCTACTGAAATCCAAGGTTCTGCCACAACCCAAGTTGTTGGAGAGAAAATCATCAAAGGTATTTGGGAACAACCAGAAATTGTGTCCGAATTGGTTAAATTGCCACGCGTTTTGCCATTCTTTGCCAAAAGCAGACAAACTCTTGAACAAGTGATGGACTTTGTTGAACAAAACCCAAGTGATTTGACTGTTCAATCTTTGTTGAACGCTCATTCTACCTACAGTCCAAAATCATTTCCATTCAGAGGATTCTGTTTGATCAATGGTGAACAAAAAATGAGACAAATCGAACAAGTTGATGATTTGGTTCAAAGACCAGTTTGGTTCTTGTTCTCTGGTATGGGCGTTGAGCAATGGAGATGTGGCATGGCCAGAGAAATGATGAAATTGGACTCTTTCCGACAATCGATCATGAGATCGTGCGAATTGTTGAAACCATACGGAATCAATTTGATCCAATTGATCACTGGTGAACAACAAGACAGACAATTTATCATGACTGGTATTGAATCATATGTTTACATGACAGCAATTCAAATTGCTTTGGTCGATTGTTTGAGATTGATTGGTATCAGAGCCGATGGCATGATTGGTCAATCAGTTGGTGAATTGGTATGTGCTTACATTGATCAATGTTTGACTCATGAACAAGCTTTGATGTGCTCCTACTATTTTGCCAATTGTTTGCAACAAGCTCAAAATTTGCCACAATCTTTGATGGCAGTTATTGGTGACTTGACATGGGATCAATTGAGATCGAGATGTCCAAGTGGTGTTGTGCCAGTTTGTTTTGATTCAGTCGACCAAGTTGTAATCACTGGTCCAGTTCAATTGGTCAGAGACTTGTTGAGACAACTGAGATTGGAAGGTATTTATGTGAGAGAAATTGAAATTGCATCAGCCACAACAATCAATGCTGGTCTCAATCCAAGTGGTGTTTTTGTTCAAAACTTTGGTCTTGTTCACACTCAATACTTGGTGGACATGTTGCCAATGTTGAGAAAGTGTCTAGAAACATTGAACATTGTGCCAAGAACAAGATCATCCAAATGGATCACGACTTGTTGTCAACCAGAACAATATTCACTTGGTCTCTATCAAACAATGAGCATTGACTATTTGTGCAAATTGTTCACTACACCAGTCATGTTGCAACAATCGTTGGTGCAAGTGCCAAAGAGTGCCATTTTGATTGAAATTTCGCCAAGATCTTTGATTCAAACTTTGTTGAAAAAAGTGCTCTATAATCCAATTGATCTTTTGACCAATTCAAGTGTTCCTTTTGTTCTTCCACTCACACCTTTGTTAAATGTAAATATTGATCCAAAACTTTTTGTTCACCATTTCCTCAGCCAGCTTGGTCGACTTTACCTTCACGGCGTCGACTTTGATTCTGTTAAATTATTTGTTCCTTCCATTTATGAACAATCAATTTACCCTGTTCGAATTGATCAGTCTTGCATTGACTTCTTTTCCAATCTTGGCTTAAATTTTGAGCCCTCAACCTTTGCCCTACCAATTGCACGTAACCCCCAATCCAGCCTCGAAATCAAAATTGAGCCTTCCAAGGAAACCAGAACTACTCTTGAATTTTTTCCATTTACTGAAATTCAAAACCAATACAACAAATCGGGTTATATCATGGTAGACAAAGACCACAATGAGAATGATTTTATCTTCAATTCAATCCAACCTACAGCTGAATCCAAGTGTTTATTGAGTGACTTTTTCGATTTCTACTTTTCTGAATGCAATCGCTACATGAAACATCTGGTGGTCAAAATCAACAATCCTGGTCAAAATGTCACTATTGAACCAAAATCTTTGCCAACAGGCCTTCAAGATCAACTTGAAAAAATCACCATCTATCAGCATACAACCAGTGGTCAAATTCAAATAAATGTGACTGATTTATTTGAAGGTGGCAGTTTTTTGAAATTTTTAATCAACACATCAGCCTGTTTGCCAAGCGAACCAGTTGATCTAATCAAAAAATTCAATCAAGCTTTCAGCCAAGATCTTGTCCTAGATCAACTATCAAATTCTACTCTCTACTTCAAAAATTGTTTAAATTTAATTGTGGAAAATTTGTCCGACAAGGATTTGATGCTCAAAATTGTGGAAATATCAGCCAGTGGATCGCAATTGTGTGCCAACAAATGTGTAGATATTCTTTCATCCTATGGCGATCTAAAACATGAAATTGACTATCACTTTGTTCCATTGAACTCCAGCGCTCAATATTTGCAAAATGAGTCAGCCAATTTTACCATCCAAGACTGGAATTTAAAAATTACCAATGGAAAATTTGAGTGCCGAATTCCGGACGAATTTTTTGGTCAATTTGATCTAGTCTTGCTAAATGGCTGCTTATCCTCAAGCATGGCTTTAGCTTCCGAGCCAGAAGTCAAAAATTGGCTCCAAGGTTGCATTGAAAAATTGCTCAAACCAAGCGGATTTGTCATGTTCAACGAGTTTACCTCCAATTTTGACTTTGTTCAGAATAGTCACAAACTAGAAATGTTAATAAATGGAAACAAGATTCAGAACACCAAGCTGATCCAGCAAATAAAGCAATTAGAGTCATTCAGGAGTCAGTCATCCCAAGACATTCAGACCAAGATTGAACAACAGATTAAACAATTGGAAAAATTGCTAATGCAGGATGAGTGTTTGAATCTTAAACTCCAAGACATGGAGCTATGGAGGAGGTTTTTGCAGAGCTTGACTTTGGTGCCAATTGGCCTCAAGACAGATTCGGCCCTCAGGACCATTTTTATCCACCGCAAATCACCAACAGCCCTGAATGAATCCATTGTTTCCATTGATGAATTTTTGGTCAACCAGACTGAAACTGTGAGTTTTATTGACAAAATTAGCCAAAGTCTTGGCGATGACAAAATAGATCGCCTGTGGCTGCTGAACAAAAAGCCAATTCGTCCTTTAAGTCTGCAAACAGCTCTGATAAGTGTGTTCGAAGGCTTGAGGTCTCTTCCAAACGGAGACAAGCTCAGGTGCTTATTTTTGCACGATGACCAGAAAATTAGCTTGGACTCGAAAGAGATCCAAAATTTTGCTCAATTGATGGAGCGCATTCGCCAAGCTGATCTGGTCATGAACTACATTCAATCGGGCCAGTGGGGGTCTGTGAGAATAGGCGAAGTTTTGGTGGAAGTTAGACCAGAAGAGAGTGAGCAAGTAAAATGTCAGCAAATGTTCAAACAAAATGAAACCTATGTTATTGTGAATGGCATTGATTCAGAGTTTGGTTTGAATTTGATTCAGTGGATGGTCGAGTCAGGTGCCAAGTACTTGACGGTAACAACCAAAAAGTCCAATGTGGCTGAGTTCATGGATGTGGAGTTGTTCAAAAAATTGAACGATTTGCAGGACATTTACGGTGCCGAGATCAGACTGTCCTCGGTGCTGGACCTAAATGAGGAGAACGAGTGTCTCGGTTTGGTCAAGCAGACATGCAAGGTGTCGCCCGAAGGCAAAATTGGTGGAATATTTCATTTGGGAAATTTGTGCGACCAAACCGATGTTCAATCCATGTTCAACTTGGACAGACTGACTCGATCGGGTTCCATAATGCCCGACACTGGCTACTTTGTTCTCTTCACCACTGGTCCCAATCAAGTTGTGGAAAAACTTTGCAATCTAAGATATTCGGAAAGTTCCAAGCAAGCATTGTGCATTGATTTTAATGTTTTGCTAAATGACTTGGGTCAAGAGGAATCAGCAGTCAGAAATAAAAGATGCATTGATTGTTTGGAAGATTTGCTCAGCGATTCATGTAAAAAAGAGGCCAAGGAAGTTAAAGTAGAAGAAGCAATGACCAAAAAACAGGTGACTTTGATGCCCAAGGTGCTAATTGAGCAATTGAATGGTGTTGAGTTGAGTGATGCGACCAAATCGCCCATATTCGTAGTGCATCCAATTGAGGGCCATGTGAACATGCTGAGAAGCTGGGCTGAACAATTTCCTGTGCCGGTCTATGGCCTGCAATACACCGAGGAATGCTTGAAATTTCAGAGCATCGAACAATTGGGTGAATTCTACTGGCAGCAGATAGAAAAATTTGCGCCGCATGTGGAAAAAGTTCACTTGGTTGGTCACACATTTGGCGATTCAGTTGCATTTGAAATGGCCTCTCAACGACCACAGCAATCTGTGTCTTTGACTCTGCTGGACTCCGGGTACACAAAAACTTTTTTAAATTCAGCCATAGTTGGTGTAGAGAGCAATTTTGAAATAGAAACTTTGGTTAAATTCTACCAGCAGTTTGTTGTATCCAATGCTAGATTAAACTTTGACCAGTTCTATGAGGAATTGACCAAAATATCGGACTTTGATGAGCGTGTCAAGTTCGTAGTTGGCAAAATTGTTGAACAATCACAATTTTTGTTCGATCTGAATGACATTCAGACTGCTCTTCGTTCTTTTGTTGTCAAATCGTCCATGGCTTTGAAGTATGTGCCAACACAAGCATTGATTTTGAACAAGATTTTGGTGGTTAGGCCTTTATTGATTAATGGTGTTCAGCAAAGCTTTAGGAATATTTTAAATCTTTATCATTATTTTGGCGGCGAAGTTTCTTTAAAGACAGTTGACTCTACTGATAAAACATTTTTAATTGGAGAAAATGCCGAGATAGTTGCCCAACTTGTCAAAGAATACATCGGACTAGAAAATTTTTAGACTTTAAAAAAAAATTTTAGACTATTATTTATTTATTTTAATAAAGTTTTATTATTTAACTCGAGTGACTTTTAGTCTGAAATGATTATTGAAAAAATTGAAGTAATAATGAAGGCCCGGTTAGCTCAGTCGGTAGAGCGTGAGACTTTTAATCTCAAGGCCAAGGGTTCGAGCCCCTTATCGGGCGAATTTTTTTTCCAAAAATTTTCCAAAATAATTTTTTTTTCAAAATTAAAATCTAAAAAAATTCAATTTTTTTTTTTGGAAGAAAAAATTCGCCCGATAAGAGGCATCATCACATAATTTAATATTTTTATTGTCTTTTTTAAAATTTATTTTTTCAAATTTCTCTTTATATTTTTTTTCTGCCCTCGTCCTGTTTTAATTATATCTGACACTTTTTATTAAATTTATTTTTGTAAATAAAAATATTTTAAGTATTTTTGTTTTTTAAATAATAACTTTTGTTTTTTAAAAATATTATTTGCGTTATAAAAGTGCTTTATTAAAACTTCTATTATAAAAAAAAAAATTCGCCCGATAAGGGGCTCGAACCCTTGGCCTTGAGATTAAAAGTCTCACGCTCTACCGACTGAGCTAACCGGGCCTTACGAATTAAATTATTAAAATATTAAAGTAAATCTTTTTAAAGAATTTTTATTTCACACTATCAATTCATGTGCAGGTAAATTTTCTGGTAAAATGAAAATAAATTTACATTTTTGCATTTTCATAATTTTAGATTTTTTTGTGCAGTATTTTTATAAAAAAAACTCTTCTAAATTATTTAGTGAACCAAATTGAAACTTAAAATTTTATGAAATATTGCACAAAAAATCAAAAAATATGAAAATGTAAAAATGTAAAATTTTCTACATTTTGCCAATTTTTTTGGGTATTTTAAATGAGATATGTATTATCAATTTTGTATTTTTTAATTTGAAGATATGTTGATTATTATTTTTATTTATATCATAAAATTTAGCCTGCTTTAGCGATGCTTGAAAAAAAAATGAAAAATATTTGTACAAAGAAGTTATACAAATGAATTGTTGATTTTTTTAAACCCTGAATACAAGTTTAAATTTTTTTATGATTAATCTATACTAAGAATACACGAAGAATACTCGATTTTTTTACAAACAAACAAACTTTTTTTCCTAAATAAAATAAGAAGAGCGGTATAGAAAAAGTTGATTTTTTTATTTTCCTTTTTTGTATTAAAATACATAAACAACATTTAGAAGGTTATTTTTTTAGTTTATTTATTCCTTCAAATGTATAATTTTTTTTGTATCTTTAATATTGTTCAATCTTTTGTAGGTATTGTTAGATTCAAATACAAATTGAAAAAAAAATTCTTCTCTTTTTGATAAATTAAGATTAGAGCTAATAAAATTTATTTAAAATGATACTATAACATATTTAGCTAAATTAATTCTTCTCGTGTAAAATAAAGACAAAACATCAGCAAGATTTAAATTAATTATTGATTTGATTTACTTAAAAAAATTAAACAAAATTTTATTTGAGACATTAAAGCTGCAACAAAGTATGTTTCGGTATCTTTTCAAATATGGTTTATTATTTTTAGTTTCTAATCTATTAATAAAGGTAAGAGTTTAGGTTCAATTTGTATTCATTCATAACGCCGTTCTAACGCTAAATTGACTTAAAAGCAGGAAAATTCTGACAAAAGATAAGAAAATTATAAGTTTTATTAAACTTGACTAATATGTGTTTCTGATTCAATTTGTTTTAGATAATTATATGTTTTTTTTTTTAATATTTAAAAGAGAAGAAAAAATTCGCCCGATAAGGGGCTCGAACCCTTGGCCTTGAGATTAAAAGTCTCACGCTCTACCGACTGAGCTAACCGGGCCTTACATTTTAAAATATGACTTGATTATTAACTAATTTTTTTTCTAAATTTTTGAATAAAAATATTTAAGCAAAACAAAAAAATTTTACAATTTAAAAAGAGACATTTTTTTAAATAAATATTTATTTAAAATAAAATGAAATTTTTAATTTTGTTTGAGTAGTCCAATTTCTACAGGCCATTATTTTAGTCTTTTTTGAAATATCAAATATAAACTCAAACATTATTTCTAATGAAATCAACAACAAAAAAATAATTTTTTAAATGATTATTTTTTTGGCTCTAATCGTAAAATAAAGAATGAATCAAAAAAATATCTCAAAATTAAAAATACAAATTTAAAATTGATTTAACCTTTGTATTGAACGAGTGTAACTTGACTTGTTTTTAAACAAAAAAACATAAAAATTTATTTATTTAGTATAATTGATTTAATATAAGGCCCGGTTAGCTCAGTCGGTAGAGCGTGAGACTTTTAATCTCAAGGCCAAGGGTTCGAGCCCCTTATCGGGCGAATTTTTTTCCATTTCTAACATAAAATAAAACTCATTTATTCATTTAAAAAAAAAAGAAATAAAAAGCAAAAAATTAGTCTCTTATGAGGTAAAATGAGAAAAAAAAAAAAAAGAGGACAAAATAAAATTTTCAAAAAATCTTCTATCTAGAAACATATTTAGTATTTAAATTGTCCGTGTTGGCATAAAATGCAGCGTTGCTCTGCTTCGATCTGATAGAATCAAAATAGCTGTCAAAATTTGCCCTTGAGTCTTCCTTGGAAAAATTGCTCTCCTGGTACTGATTCATGTCTCTAATGGAATAGCCACGCTGCGACTGAATATCAATGATGGACGCAAAGCTCTGCGACTGCGAATAATTGCCTTGGTCATACTCAACTTGTGTATTGGTTCTGCTTAGTGTGTTTCTATCCAGGCCTTGATTGGCATCCTCCTCTGGCTCATACAGCTCCACATTGACCCCACTGGTACCATTCACAATGTCATTTCTCTCAAACGTATTGTACATGGGCTCACCAAGGACCAACTGGTTGTCAACAAAAGTGGCGTGTGAACACGTGAGAACATGTGCCGCAAATTTTTTGTTGTCATCCACTTCCGAGGCGTTCCTGTGCGCATTCAAATGAGCATTGAGCGCCGCCGTGTACGCATCTATCGGTCCAAAGTCAATCTCAACAAGTTCATCACCAAACACGCCATCATCCAACTGCTCATCTTTTTTCTCCTCTCCCAAATCACTCTCTGTCTGATCTCTCATTGCTTCTTGGTAAATTTTTTCCACTTCTTGAGCACTCAATTGACCAGCGTTCCTAATCACATTGCCACCTGTCAAATAGCCCACCAGCTTAACTTGACCAACCGAAAATTTGTGTCCAAACTCTTTGATGGCTTGTGAATCGGCAGCATTGAAATTTACAGGCGTATTGCTCTTGGACGTATCGACCAGAGGCTCTTCTGTGTGCACAGTCGAGTCCAATTGTTCCTGCTGGGCCATCAAAGCGGAAAAACTCGGCTCTGCCTGAAGCTTGGTCTCTGCTTGAAAGCTTTGAGTTTGCGCTTGGCCCGAAGTGGCATTGCTGATCTGCTGTTGGCCGTATGGCGACTGCTCGGCCTGTCTGGATACCCTGTGCTGAAATTGTTCTTGCATTATTTGGCGTTGACGCTGCAGCAGCTTTTCCCTCAGAATTTCGTGTTCCCTGAGCTCAGCAATTCGCTGGGCCTGCAGTCTGGCCTCGAGTTCGCCCTGTTGGGCAAAAGTGGCGCCAAGACTGTCCGAGCTTTTGGAGTCAATTTTTTTCGGCGGCGGCTGCAGAAGCCGCCGACCAGATTGGGATTTTTGAATCTGCATGTCCACACTTGAAATTGACTTGGCCGAATTGGAGGTCTTTTGGCGAAGAGAGACCGGCGTGTCGCCCCGGGCAGCATCGGCCTCAATCGAGGCCAGCTCCTCCTCCCGTTGCTTGAGCTCGGCCTGGGCCTTGGCAAAGACTTGGGCCTGCGCCTCCGCCAGCGCCATCGCCTGCATCTTGGCCTCCATTTGGGCCTGGTAGAGCGCCTGGGATGAGTTGACGCTGCTGGACATGGTTTTGCGAGCTGCTGCAGAGTTCACCAGTTCTCTTGAATCAACATATTTGCCCGATTCGAGCAGTTGAAGAGCCACTTGTTCTGGTATTTGGGTGCCATTCTCGTCCACATAGATGATGTTCTCGCGGCCTGGCTCAATTGGGTTGCCGTCCTCGTCCACAAACAAAACATCGGGTACATGGCTTAAAGAATAAAGCTGGCTTAGCCAGTGGTGAGCCAAAATTTGAAATTACTTTTGATCATTGGGCTGCATTGTGTAATTTGGAGAATGGTGCTTTTGGGATTTTGTTTTTTTTTTTTTTTAAAAAAAAGTTTTGTTGGCAATTTTTGGCCCTAGTAAATTTTTAAAAATGAAATTTTGTCAGAGCGAAATTTTATGGTCCTAGCTTGACAAAGAAAAATAGACAATTTTTTTTTTTTTTTGTTTAATTTTATTTGGCAAAAAAATGAGGACATTTAATTGTGGAGAAATTCTTTTATTTAAAATTTCAATTTTTGTGTTCATTTAAGCCTAAATTTTTCAAATTTTCTCTTCCAATGACTTCAATTTGATTGATTGAAGCTGGAAAAAAAGCAAATATTTGGAAAATATGTTTGTTAAATGGCCATGTCTTGGGGCCTCTTGAGCCAACCCATTATCGGTCCATCTGTGGCAAATAACTCGAGGTAGATAGACAAAATATATTCTCTCTAAAAGGTGTTGCTAAATAGAAATGAAAACAAATTCCGATCTTTGCACGCTCCACTGGAGCCAATGGTGTTTATGGATTTTGTTGCTTTTGTCGAGTTTTTCCTTTCATTTCTAGATAATTAAAATAGATAAATAGAAAATAGCTTTTAGTGTTGATGGTTATTTTTCGCAATTCCACACAAATTCATTGTCTAATCTCTAGTTCAAATCGGTCACTAGGTTGGCCCTTGCTATAAATATCAATCATATGGCAATTACTTTGCATATTTTCTAAATACTTTAAAACTAAATGGAGAATTTTACTTTGACAAACGAAACAAATTCCAAACAAATACTTGATTTTCAATAATTTATTTTTGTCATTTGATACTAGAGTGAGCAAAGCTATCAAACGCAGTGCTCATCTTGGTCATGCTTGAATGATTCATTTTGTTTGCCAACTACCATGCTAAATGCAAGTATTATAACTCTTTTTGTTTAATATTTAAATAAATATGAGAGGATGCTCAGCTAAATTTTTAGATTGAAAAAAAAATAAATTTTTTAAAACTTTTATCTAGATACCAATTTGAACACGAATGGTTCTGTTAGAAGCCCCTATTTTGGAGAATAATGATGGTTATGAAGTAAACTTTGTAAGTTTATTCACATTCTCTTAGATAGTGGCCTTTTACGGAAAACTAGCGGCTTTTTTAAAATTTAAAAATTTTTTTTTTTATTGTTTTATTCACAAATACATTTTTTCTAAATAAAAATAAATATTGTCAAAAATATGCATTTTTTAATTCCCTTATTCAGCATAAATGATTATGTGTCACCATTTTTTTTTTCAATAAAATCTGTTGTCAATGCTAAATGAATTTGAATAAATTTTTTTGAAAAATTAGAGATTAATTATTTTTGCATTTGTCTAATAAAAACTTTTTCTTAAATTTAATAGAAATAGCCAGGCATTTCTAAAACCCTGAAATTTTGAAGATATCCTTCTAAAAATTAAATAAAAAATTATTTTAAAATTTCCAGTTTCAAAAAGCAAATTCAAGACCTTATAACAAAATTTTAAAATTAAGCTGTTAATTAAATCGAAATTGTGTAAAAAAATATCTTTTTTACACCTTTATTCTATTTCTTCTTAACCAATTATTCCTTCCTTTTTTACAAATTTAACTAATTTCTAACAATTTAGTATTTTTCAAAATTGCAAGACAAATAACAAGAACTTAGATCTTTCCCGAGTAGCCTGGATGATTTTTTCTAATTAATTAAATTAATAAATATTGTGAAATTTAAAAAAAAAATGTAAATTTTTAAACCGTTTTTATTTTATTTTATTTCAAAATGAATTTGTTATTTAAAATTGCGATTAACTTAGCAAAAGTTATTTGGAATTTTTATCAAATATTTTTTTAAATTTATTTAAAAGCAATTTTTTTTAAATAAATTTCTAATACACAATTAAAATTATTTTTTGAAAAATTTTCTTGTTTTCTTTAGGAAAAAATTTTATTAAATTTTTGAAGGTTACTTACGATCATTTGACAAATTTGTTCCACAATTAAACTTGCTCCACTTTTTCCAAATTGATTACCAAACGTTTGGGATGTAATTAAAAAAATAAAAATGACATTTTTAAAATTAATTTCTAGCAAAGATCTGATATTAGATACTTATCCATTTGTTTAATTAAGCATTTGAAGCACCGACATATATTGATCAGTTTACTGAAGCGATATAAATTCAGAGTGTCCGTGGGCAAAAAAAATTCAAAAATTTATTGATGCATTCTCAATATTAACTTCTTTTTGTAATTGATTATTAAAAAAAAGTGTTCTTGACACTTGATAATACCTGCCAACAAAAAACAAAAAAATAAGCTAAACTCAAATTGACTTTTCTTTAAACCTATAATTTTATGCATTCGGCTAATCTGTGCCAACATTATGCTTCGTATTTTTAGTTTATAAAAATTTGTTCAAGCGTGACCAAAAAGCTTTAAATTAAACCAAATAATCAAAAGTATTTCCAAAATATTTATTTATTTTTTCATATCCATTCCGTGGATTTAATTATATATTTTAAGAGTGATTGATTTTTTGATTTTTTATTTTAATTAAGATAATTTTAAACATTAGTCATTGCTTGTTGCCAACTCACCTAGTCAAAAATTTAAAAAATTTCTAGGCTTTTATTTTTAGCTATTTTCAAACAAAATATATTGCTGCGCTTGATTCTTTTTCTCATAAACATAAAGAAGAAGATGTCTTTTTTAAACAATGATGATTCTAGCTACACAGTAAAGGCAATGTATTTGGGCTCGGAGCCGATGGGTGAGCTGCTCGAAGGTGAGAATGGCTCGGATGTGATCCAAGTGCCGCTCAAGCGCACCATTTTGCGCACAAATTCAATAGGAAAAGAAGTTGATCTGTCCGTGGCCAGTGACTCATTGTTGGTTAATTTTCTCCAAAACAATGTGGCGCCAATGAAGTTGCCAATCGAGCTTCTTGCCTACTGCGGAGCCTTGCGTCAACTGCCGCCCAACGAAATCATCACCAGAGAATTCGAGACCTTGGACAAGTCGCCGCCAATGTCAAATGATTTAAATTCACCACCACTTTTTGTGACAATATTCCGGTGTCTTGAAAGCGAAAACACGCTCTATTGCCACTCGTTTGTGATCAGGAAGGACGAAGAAGCAATGGAACTTGTCAAACTGGTTATGGAAATGTATTACAACTATGTCAAACTGAACGAATCGATCAACTCAAATGACGAGAATGAGTTGTTCAACAAAAGCGATGGTAGCAATGAATTGAATTTTAGTGATCTGAACCAGAATAGATTTTCTCAAAGCAATGAAAAAGCAACAACCAATTTGGATACATTGCTGAATTTGTACAATAATCAATCGACAGAAGCCTCTCAAGGTA
>QEOQ01000256.1:685913-706459 GCA_010279815.1 Brachionus plicatilis
TTTCCAACAAGTCAAAGTCATGACTTGTACTTTTTAAATTTTTTCCAACAAGTCAAAGTCATGACTTGTACTTTTTAAATTTTTTCCAACAAGTCAAAGTCTTGACTTGGACTTGACTTGAGACTTGTGACTTTTAAACAACTCTGGATTTTTTTTATAAAAAAAAATTTTATCGTTTTTAAGTTTTGTCTTCATACTTATTTTTAGCCTCAAAAAAAATTTTTTTTGGTTCATTTTTAATTTTTTTTGGTTCATTTCAAGTTCTTTTTGGTTTTTTTTGGTGCCTTTTAGGTTCTTTTTGTTTCTTTTTGGTTCTTTTAGGTTCTTTTAGGTTCTTTTAGGTTCTTTTAGGTTCTTTTAGGTTCTTTTTGGTTATTTATACTATCTTTACTTAAGTTCTTCGAGTCTTTTTCTTTTTATTAAAAAGAACCTTTTTGTCCGCGCCATCACTCAAAAACTTAATTTTTTAGCCTCTATTTAAATTTAAATTTTTACTTGTTAAAGCAGGGTCAAGTTTTAATTCAGATATTTAAATTGCATTATTGAAAAATTGAAATTTATGATAAAATTTTCATGATTATGTCCAAAAATTATCTTAAAAGATTATTAAAAATTCTTAATTACAAAACTTAAATCCAGAGACATATTATCTGCGGCATACACACTAATCAATTTTTCTTTAGAAGACTCTTCTAGCTTTTCTAACATTTTCTGGATTACAATAGTCCCCATCCATCTTACCAGGTACCGGTTAATTTAATAATATTTGTTCTGATTAGACCATCGCTACGAGAGTACTAAAAACTAAATTTTCAAATACTTAATTATTCAAATATTCTATTCAAATTTTAATACTTTTAAATTATTAGTTGAATTTATCTAACATTCAAGTTATTTAATTTAAAAAAAGATAGTTTTCGAATTTAATTTCAAAAATAAAAAAAATCAAATACAGATTCAAATTTATCTTATATTCAAGATTTTATTAGAATATACTACTTTTTCAACAGTCTTTTCAATTTTTATTTTTTTTTCAAGTTTTAATTTTAGTCCAAAAAGTTAATTCAATTTCATCACCACTTATTGTAAAAAAATAAATAAATAATAATTGTTAATTATTTCGAAAAAAAGATTATCTATAATAATTTAAAGAAAAAATCTATTTATGATGATCTTATTCGTACAATTAAAAAAAATGAATCTTAATCTTTTTCCGAAAGAATATTTTTTCTTTTATATTGTTTTAAAAAATAAGGAATTCTTTCTTTTTTATTTTTAGTAAAAAAATCATGGAACAATTTGACTCCATTTGATTTGTAAAGTTTACTGTTGGCCTTGTCATTTCTTTTCATTTGATTCTTATCCGATTTTACTCCTTGGGTACAAGATTTAGACCAATATTTTTTGGGCAGATACCACTTTCCATAATTATTTCTTCTTTCTAAATTTGACTTTAAATTTTTATTTTGAACCGAATCACTTTTCTTTTCATTTAAATTTTTTTTAAGCATTAAGCTTAACTTTTCGGAAGAAGAATCATCAGAATCGGAATTGAAATTATCTTCCAAGTCCAATTTAAATTCTTTTCGATTAATTTCTTGTAAATTAATCGGTGCCCAAATAAGTGGACCTTTGTCATAGTTGACCAAAAATATTTTCATCAGTGTAATCGCATCTAATTCAAGTTCTTTACAATCATAATTTAATTCTGCCCATTTACAGAACTCTTTTATTTTTTGTTCTAAATTTAATTCCTTTTTTTTGTCCATTACCTGACCAGATCTGGGCAATGTCATGTTTTGTTGTTTATAAAAATTTTGTTTTTTATTCAGTTTAAATAGCCACTCGAAATGTTCTCGAGTGTAGACTCGAAGTTTTACTTCACTTTTTGATTTTGGAGGTTCTGTTATTGTAATATCCTTTTTTAATAAAGCATTTTTTAAACCACTAAATAAAGAAGTTTTTGATTGAAATTCTTTTCTGCTTGATGCGATTTCATTTGGCTCAAAAAGTTTAGTTATCATTTTATTGTCATCTTCATCTTCATCATTGGATTTAAAATTTCTTATATAAACCTCTGAATCTAAATTGATAAGAGTTTTTTCTTTGCCATTCTCAACTAAAATGCTTTCTATAAGATTATTGTACAAGACCGGATGCAACATAAGCTCTTTCTCGAAGCTGTTAATCAATTTTTTCGCTCTTAAATTTTTTCCCGATAAGGGATACAAATTCAAAATATTCTTTTTACATGGTTGTGAGCAAAATTGAAAGCGATGTTTTCTGTCCAATTTAGATCTAAAATTCATTATTTTCTAGTACTAATTGATTGATTTAAATAAAAATAAAATTATTAATTAAAAAAATTTCACTCAATGCTCATATCATAATTTCTAACATAATTAAGATATGAGACAATTATGGATCTGTCTTTAAATTTTTATTTTGAATTGAGGGTGGATTTTTTCCCATCTTTTTAAAAAAGTTTAGACAATTTTAATTCCAATTTTTTTTATTTAGTTGTTAAATTTTATTAATTTATCAGTTTAAATAATAAGCTTTCTAAAGTGCTTGAGAAATTAATATTGATTCCTATTTTTTTTTTGAATAAAAATAAATAATTTGCTAACACAAATTAGATTTATTTTAACTTTGGTCACAAATAAAGAAGGGTTCTCAAATATATATAAAAAATACTTTTCAGTTTTTTAAATGATTATTTTGGAGCAAAAATCTTCGCCATGTTATAAAATTTGTATACGTGGTTGGGAGGAGTTTAAATTTGCATGTGAAATAATTTAAGTAGACATGTTTAAAAGCTGCTTTACTTTGAACGTTGATAATTTTAAAAGTTTGGGCTGTTGATTTAAAAAGCGTGCGAATTAAAGTATTTTTAATTTTAAGATAATTTATATTAATGGCGCAAAATTTGAGTTCCGAAAAATAATATAAAAGCGGAATAATATTCTTAATAATAATTGTAAATAAAAATAAATTAATACTCTTAAAATGTCGTTTGAGAATAAGGTAAAAATGTTTCTTAATGAACTTGAATCAATAACTTATGAATTCCTTTTATTTATTTATTTAAAAAAATTTTAAGCCACAAAGGCAAGTTGAAAAATAAGAAAATCTGATTTACAAATCACATAAAGCATCATAAATAAATAATCCAATTAAAATTTTATAAAAACAGTGTATGTAATTAATGTTTAAAAGTAATTAACGCAAACAACTTAAATTGGAATGAAATAGAAGACAACAAAAAAAGTGGATCAAATGCTCGAATCCCATCGGTGTTTTCATCTCACAAAAGAAGGATTCATTTCTTCGTACCTGTCGCAAAGGGTTTCAAAGGAATAAACCGTTAATTTTTTTCGTGGAAATAACACTATTCGTCCAAAAATAAAAAAACTTAGAATGCCTTAAAAAGAGAGAATGCCTTAACTTTAGTGCTTCCAAAGTTACGGCAATCCAAAGAGGGTCAGCTGTAAAACAAGTTCTCGCTCTGCTAAGATTCTATACTGGATGATGGTTAAGCCAGCGGCACCCTCATACGACAAGACTAGGACAAAGACCCGTAGATCTATGTACCCGTAATACAGCTCTTCTTCAGACTCGTAGAAGACCACATAGTGTGGCTGCCACCACCCTCCTCTTTTCTCATCCTGGGCTTGGGACCGGCTTACGGCAGAATCATGGTGGATTATAATGTATTTTTAATAAAAGCTTTATTTTTTAAAAATTGATTAATATAAGTCATTGTTTTATCCTTCTTTTAATTGATTCTTCTAAAATATTTATTTGAAAACTTTAAAGAAAAAATTAAAATCGACATTTGGTTAGAAAATATCCGAGCAATTATAATTTGGCAACGAACTCAATGTATTTCAAGACACTTGAAAAATAATTAAAGTTAAAGCTTGAACAAAATTACAATTTTTTACCTAAAGAATGTTTTTTTCAAGGATCTGTTTTTTTTTTTTAATAAAAATAGTTAAAAATATTTGTACGTAAAATTTTTGTCACCCTCCTATTTTTTCATCCGGGCTTGGGACCGGGCTTGTAAATCGGTTTCAGTGTCTCAATATGTATTAAAATCTTCGAATCGTTGAAAAGGGCATTCGAAAATTTACATATGGTTCATTCGAATTACCTAGAACATGTCTAAAAGAATTACCATTATGATGATTATTATTTGAATTATATAATCGCTAAGGGGAGCAATTTAACTATATTGATTAATTGAATCTCTAAAAATATGTTTTTGATATCTTTTGTAATATTAAAAGTAATAATTACCATGAATTTTATTCTGTCTTGAATAGTTATAATTTGTATTATTGTTTCTATAATTATAATCAGTTGATGAGTTTTTTCTAATCAAATTGTTCTTGTAAAACGATTCTTGTCTATTATGTCTAAATCTGTCATTAATATCTGTGATTTTATTCGAATTAGTTACTCTCGTTTGTTCATTAAAAGCATAGTTTGAATTAGAATTATTTGAATTTGAATATTTTAAAGTTTGATTTCTTTATTGTTAGTATCATTCCTACTTCGATTATTATCTTTATTTTTTGAATTGATTTTTTTGGAAATATTATGATCAACTGTAGCAGAATTTTATTTGTTAATTTGTTTTAAATTTTGTCTTGCAATAAATGGTCGAGCAACTTTTTTTGTAGCTTTTTCATGGGATTTAAGAAATTCCTTTTCTTTTTCTTTTTTAATAGTATTGTAATGATAATCAATCAAATCATCGATTATATTTGAATCAAAGTGAGTCTTACCATTCTGAATATTATTTTTTAAAATTTCAATTTGAATTTTTAGACGCTTAATTAATTCAGTAATAATTTGTTTTTGTGTGTTTTTAATAATATTATTATAGGCTTCAACAAATTCTGAAAAGAAATTCAAAAACGGAGTAGGGAATTTATCAAAAAATAATTGACTTGGTGTAGTTTCATTATTCAAATGATACTCTAACAATTTATATTGTTTTCTTTCACTATACTTTCCCGCTTCCATAACTTGTTCAAAATTTATAGTGTCATTTTACTTAATATTTACAGACTAATATATTCTTTTAAATACTGAAATAATAAGGAATCGTATTCCACAAGCTCCAAAAAAAAGTTGTGAAACAGTAATAATTTATTTTTTGTTTCTTTTGTCATACCGTAAATACTCGAAAGTTATCCCGGTACAATTCCGACATTTTTGAATTTTTGCCCATGGTATAATTTCATTTTTGAACCCTTTTTGGGGGGATTAATTAGATCGGTATAGTTTTGATTTCAGACCGGTTAAGTCTTAAATTTATCCCGGTATAACTGTATATTGAATTTTGATCTTACATAATAATTCACTTTTAATTGCACGCTAATTAAAAAAAAAATTTGAATTGAAAAATAAACTCTTCATTCCTCATTTATTATTTTTCATCCATGTTGTTAAATTAGTCTATCCTTGACATTTGTTCATCTTCTATAAAAAGAAGTCCATATTGATTTTGAATTATTTTATTTAAAAAATTAGATAGCCGAAGAAAAATTCCTTTGTGTTATAAAATGAAAGTCATTCGTGCATTTGAACTGATTGGGAACTATTCTCAAGTTGATAAAATATTTGGAATCACAAGAAGACACGTGAGAGTATGGGTACGCAGTAAAGAAAGAATTTCCAAATCAACACCAAAAAAATACTCGTTCAAATTCAGGATACTCTAGACCAGCGGACTTTGAAATTTTAGAAGCTGAGGTAAAAAATTGGATAACAGAAACACGTAATGCAGGAGGTTATGTTTCAGGGATATCGAAAGAAGAACACTTGAAATTAGCTATAGACGTGGTTTTGCTCATATTAAAGCATTAGAAGGGGGACTAAGAAATTTTTTAAGAAGCAATAATTACGTGTTACTTCAAAATGAAGGTGTTTGCCGGAAAGTTCATTTGAGAATATAAATAATTTTCTATCAAAATGTGCTTTTGAAACAACTTGTCTGGAAAGCGATGAAATATATTCGATAGATGAAACCTCATTTTATTTGGATTCCCCAAGTATATTTTCAAAAATCATTGATTAAACAAAAATACATAAATATATCAATTTTAAATAAAATCTGCCACTATTTTTAAAGTTTTCATGTAATTTTTGATTTTATGTAAATGAAAACTAATTAGCAAAAAAATCGAAAATGATGTAAAAACATTTAAAAAAAAGTAGGAGATCTATCTTATTTAAAAATTAGCTTTTAAAATTTACTATTAAAGTTTTTTATAGAAAATTAAAAGAAACTTAATAAATAATAAAATTTATGTTATTTTACGTTAATTCAGATTCAAAAGGAGAATAATATTTATTTGTTTTTTTTGCTAAGGTAACTATACTTTTGAGACCGGTGGTGCAAGTCGTGTGGTCGTTGATACCGCAGGTAGTAAACATTCAAGATCTGTATTATCGTTTTTCGCATCGGCAAGAGGTTCAAAACTCCCGTTTGTTATAGTTGTTCTTCGTTAGCGTCCATTAAAAGATTTCGAACCTCCTTCAAATGTTGTTATTGTGTACAAACTATCGACTAGCTTTGATGCTCTAACAGTTAAAAATGACTTTGTTCAAAGAAGCTTATCACCTACAATAATGCGTATAGGTCTAAAAAAAACATCCCCTTTATCTTGATAATGCATAATGCCACATAAAAGCCAAATTGACAGAAAACTTTATATATAGGATTTAGATATAAACTACATTCTACCACGTTTTACCAATCTCCTTCTGACACCAAATATCTGCTGGTTAAAGTCCATCAAAAAGTCCTTTCACGAAAAATGGACCAACTGGTATATAAATGATCCAAAATCGTTTACTATAAATTTAAAGATTAAGTCACCTAGATACCAAAGAGCAATAGTGTGTTTTTTTGAAATTTGGGAAAATATAACCATTAATTATACGATCAAGTTTCGATGTTTGAGGAATAAAATCAACCAGCCGAGAATTTACCATCAAAATTTAAGTCAGATGCTGGTTGAAAATCAAGTTTTTGAGTAAACATTGAAGAAATAATTGTGAGCAAAATCATATTTTTATTGCGTGCGCTACTAAATGAAAGAGAGAGAGAAGGGAAGAGAAAATAATGATTATTTTTTCTCTTCTTTTTTATTAAAACTATCACTAAAACTAAAAAAACTTATGTATTAATAATCTAGCAGGGCCCCAGAAGACCGGGGTCTGCTGGAAGGGGTGTTACATAAGTCCCTCGCCGTTGGAGAATTCAGTGAAACACAAAAAACAGATCTAATAAAAAAACAAAAAAAAACTAAATAATAAAAAAGATAAAAACAATGCAAAAAAATAAACTTAGTTGTTTTTGGTCACTACTGGTTCTTCGACCCCAAAAACCAAAACTAAAAAAAAACTTAAAATATAAGTATAAATACTCGAGCCTGCATCGGGTAAAACATGACTCCCCATCTCCTCAGAACGGTTCCTGACGTTTCGTTCTAATGGGAGAGACATGAACAGCTTACGTACAACGGTGTACGATTTTGCAGTAATTATGAGTTCCTAGCAGACCTTGAACGTGATTGAGCACATCACTTAACGGCTCATCAGTAGGCAAATGAATCATGATTTGCGAAGTGTTCGACACAGGCTCTCTTGTGGCTGTCGATCCAATTAACGACGTATCGTCACCTTGAGGCCTGCTAGCCTGACTGCCATTTCGGCCAGTTGTAAATTTGAGCTGCATACTAAGACAGGCAACAAACACACAAACGCTTTGATTTGTGCGTAGCTATGAGGGGTGCTCTGAGTCTGCTCTTTTCTGTTGGTTCTGTCGCTGTTGTGACTGGCTTAACTCGGCTGTACTGCAAGGCAGGTTCTGTTGAAAGAGACTGTAGTCTCTCTTTTTGCAACCGATCAGGAGGTTTACGAGCCTTTTTAGGACGCCTCATTGATTCTTGCTCTTCACGAGTGCTTTCTTCTTATTGAACGGCTATTCCTTCCTCCAGCAATTCACGAACAATTTCTGAATTTAGAACAACTCAGTTACTTTCTTGGTCATATGCAAGAGTACTGCTCGGCTCAAGATGCGTCTCTTTAACGGGACTTGCTGCATTTGATACCAGATAAGTTTTCTCTTTTACCTGACTTACCATCGATTCATCGACCAATGTTAGAAAACAGGTATTGTCGTGGGGCTCAAAGCAACTCTTTAATTTAATAGCGTGAACCAAATGTTTCTTATTTTAATTCACGACTTCTTGAACTACTCGATTGGACAATTTCTACTCCGTTTGTTCTCTTTTTTTTTACGTTATCATTTTCATCTGATTTTTTCTGGAATAACAGTCTGCTACCAAATGTCCTGACTTTCCACAGTACAGACGCAATTTACTGCTTTTCTGCAGGTTCGATGTAACAGCTTGTTTTCGTTTTTTGAGAATGACAATATTCATTTGTTTTCTCAAGAAACAGTCCTATCCAAAATGACCATATTTTCCGCAGAACAGACATAATCTCGCAGCTTGTTTGTCGATTTGGTTTTTCCATGAAAATTTATTGTGGTAACTTTTACCTTAAACTTTTTCTTCACAAGTGTTAAATACTCTGGGACTTCTAAAAGGGTTAATTGGAGTCTTATCCTTATTTACAGTCATTCTCAGCACACAGACTACAACAAATGACGTCAAAAAATTCCTGTAATGCAAAAGCACCACTGTTACAACAAAAACACGTGTTGGTCTAACATTGTTCTTTCTTTTTTGTTTTTTCTAAGCTAAACCGCTGCCACCAATTTAATAGCGTGCGCTTCTAAATAAAAGGGAGAGAGAGGGGGAGAGAAAAAAATGATTCTTTTTTTCTCTTCTTTTTTATCAAAACTATCACTAAAACTAAAAAAACTTATGTATTAATAATCTAGCAGGGCCCCAGAAGACCAGGGTCTTCTGAACAATATCAATGGTCTCAGTGGTCAAAGTGAAGAGTCGAGTGATGATGATAATGATGATCATGGTCAAATTGTGATAATGGAGAAGAAAGTGAAGAAAGCGATTCTGATTACCACATAAGTGAAGATGAAATTTCAATCGCAGAATCCTATGATGAGATTAGTTCAGTGAGCTGTAGTGATGAATCAGGGTGTTCAGAAGAAGACAATCATACATCAGAAGGAACCGGGAGTGAACTAGATAGTGGAGATGACGATAACGAAGACCAAATTTATCCATCTCCCAAACGCCAAAAAAGATCATGTACTTTAAGCAAAAAAATCTATAAATAATATTTTGAATTAAATTTAATAATTTAGAGATTTAATTAAGTTTTTTTCCAAAAAAATTGTAATTCAAAAATTTGCATACTTAATTGTTCTCATTAAATCAAAATTGTTTTTTAAATAGCGTTTACATTGATAATAATCTCAATTAATATTTTTTTTCTTAGTTAATTTAGTTTTTTTTTGTTGGCCAATTTAGCCTTACGTTTTAAATAAATTTCTTTTTGTGATTAATTGTTTTTTAAATCTTAGAAAAGTTCGGGATAAGTTTAAAACTGAACCAGTCTAATACTAAAATTGTACCAGTCCAATACCAAAATTATACCGGTTTAATCTAACCCCTAAAATGGGTTCAAAAATGAAATTATCCCATGGGACATGTTTAAAATTTCAGAATTGTACCATGGTACAACTATCGAGGGTTTTACGTTATAATTTTTATTATTAAATACATTTTTGTAAGAAAATAATATTTGTTTACTAAGTCAAATAAAATAATTAACTTTAAAATTCTAAACTTCCGCAGCAGAAGCCTCTGGTTTACACTCAAGCTCAACTTTGGGCGAATCTTCTGTTTCTTTATCTATCTTTTTCTGACAATTCATTCTCATTATAGCTTTATGAATCAATAGAAATACCAACTCAACGAATTCCATCATTGTCAGCAAACTGGTTCCTATAAAAAGTCCAAAATTTCCTCCAATAAATGCAATTAGCTCTTCAGTGGTCATTGCCGGAGACTGACTTATGTACGTGTACATCATATCATCAAAATTTATGTTTACCATCAATATGGTCTGCTGGAGCTCCGAATATCCTGTATAGTTAACCTTTTCACCATAATTTGTATAATTTCTTAAAAGATTAGTGTACCAACTATTCGGATACTTGGAACTAGAAATGGAAGTTTCATACAAAATTTGAGTGCATTCAATTGGGCATTTTTGATTACAATCAGCTGCTCCGGTACCAGAGTGAAAAACACTCTGAATATTTTGAATGCAAACAATTTGGTCATCTGTTCTACAAGGTTGAACGTCCAAGTTAGGCAAAGGAACGGGAAGTTTAAAATCATAGCAGCCACACTGTGCTATGGTAAACTTTTGAAAGCAAGCTTTCAAGCAGTACCGTTGTGTGTAGTTACCCATGGCAAAAAAAAATTTTAGAAATATAAAAACATCATTTGCTGCCAAATTTTCTTGCGTAGAATAGTCGTCTACACAATTACTGTAGGGCGCAGGTAGCCGATTGATAAAGGTTCTTTTTAGCGCAATATTTGTCTGAAAGCCAACACTTACATCTATTCCTTCTTCGTCAATGAAAGGAACTATGCTTTGGTTGTGCACCACAATTCTCATGCCAGATTTAATGCTGAAAAATTGCTGATCTAATTCACCAGCAAACAGTTCAAGTCTTAGACCATTGCGCCACCCTGTACTTTTAACTTCTCTGATATTCGTAGCATTGTTGAATCGAAAGCAATTACCATAGTTGTAGTCATGAAAATATTCAAAGTCAGTTTCATGGCATGGATTTCCCTGAAATCGACAACTGATAAGCATTTGGGACAGCCAAAATCCCATGTCGTATAGCATGGTGAAGTATTCTCTATGCAGCTCTGCTTTAATGTGGTCAATCAGTGTGTCCACATAATCAATTGGTTCAAACTGGCTTTCATTCAGATTTTTTTTATTTATAATATCCAGAAGTATGCTTTTGGCAAAGAATCCATCATATGGATTCAAATTACAAAACACAACTGCCGGAAATTCGGATGATGTTTGGTGAAAAATTTCTGAATTGGATGAAACTTTTTTTTCCGAATATAGAATTACAGTCAAAATAATTTGATAAGTACAATAGGTGACACTTGCCAAAATGCATAACAGCCATATTATTTTGAGAAAAACAATTCTATTTCTAAAAATATTTCCTAATAAATAAATTTAAAAAATTAATTTCTATTTATTAATAAATATTCTCTAAAGTTAATTGATAAGGGTATTGTGATATTCAAATTCAAATTGAACATAAATTCTTGCTTTTTTGATGAATTAAAATTAAAGTTAATAAAATATACTTAAAAAAATACTGAAACATTACTCAAAATAAAATCATTTCGTTTTCTAAAGTAAATTTTATTTAATCAATTTGATCTAATTGATCGTTTATTATTTGTTTTTTTTTAATATGAGAAAAATTATTTTAATTAAAAAAGGTGCAACAATGTATTTTTTTAAGGGGTCTACCTAACCAGCACATGCAAAATACGTTTCAATACACTTAAAAATCGTTTCAGCACATCCTTTAAATTTAAAAACACACTTTACTTAAAAACACCCTTAGCACTGTTCTCCACACCTTTTTAGTAATTTTTAGTAAATCCAGAAAAATTCATATAGAACTTTTTAACACACTTTTTATGTTAAACGAACATGTTAAATGAACATGTCATTTATGCTAAATAAAGACTTAAATTTGTTCTTAATATGAATTGCATTAAATTTATTTTTTACACTAAAATATAGTTGTGAATAATCAATTTCATTTATTTATCATGACATGGACATCCCAATTCAAAAAAAATCGAAAAAAAGAAAGATTAAATAATTAATGTTTTGTAAAAAAAAAAATTATTTGAATTTTTTTTAGGGATAAAACATATTTTTGTGATCTATAAAATATTATAGTAGTCTTTTTATAATTTTTGCGTTTTTTTTGATAAATTTGTGTTGAAATAAAAAAATGTTTTTCTTAATTTTAATGGATATTTTTATTATTTGTGGTTTTTTTAATAAAATTTTGGCATGTAACTTGAAAATTGTGGTATTTTATTAAAAAATTGTGAAATTAAAAATGAATTCTTCAAATAAATAAAGCGTTTAAAACTTCAAGCGCCAAGTAGCTTTGTTATCAATTTTTAGTTAAGTTCACATGGCAGTTTTTTATTCACCTGTATGAATTTAATTTGAGCAATTTATTTTAAAATACCTTTTGATGTAAAAATTAAAACAAAAAAAAGCATGAAAAATTAGAAAAAAATATAAACTTTATTTTATATTTTAGCTTTAGCAATTATAGATAGATATTCGGGTCTTTCTTATTATTAATGTCTTTTTAATTTTTTGATTATGTAAAAATAACATGATTTTTTTGAAAAATGATGATTATTTTTCATTTATTTACGAAATTTGTCTTTTGATAAACGTAAAATTTCGCAAAATTAGGTAAATTAGATAAAAATGTAGTGTATATAAAAAAGAAAAAAAACAAAAAATTTGAGAAAAAACCACAGTGGTGCTTTAAAAGTGAAACAAATGGAAACCTATTACAATAGGGGAAAAATCACTTGACCCTAATAAATAATTATTTACCTGTAAAAAAAACCTAAAAAAAATTATTTACTTGTAAAAAATAATTAGTTTATTGCTAAAAATGCTAACTAATAAATGATTATGTATAAATTGCTAATTTAATGTAAAAAAATACTAACTTTATTTAAAAAATGATAACTTTATTGTAAAATAAATTCAATAAAAAATTATAAAATTTATTAATTTGAAAAATTTACATTAACAATTTTATTGCCTTACTAATGCTTTAGCATCATTGGCTTTTCGACCACGTTTAGTCTTCGGTTCGATTAAACAATTTTTTTATTTATTTGGAATTTCAAACAACCTTCCCACTACGGCTAATACTATTAAATGATAACAAAAATAGTTTCTTAGATAATAGCTGCAGGTACCAGCTGATGGTCAAAATCCTTATTAAGCTTACTATATAAGCCTTTTAATGATCAAGATTTCTATTTTCTTATTATTTTTTTCAATAAACTTAGTATTTTTGTATATGTTTTTTTTAGCAAGAAATTAATTATTCTAAAAAAACACAATTTGTTCTTATTTAATGCAATTTTTTTTTTAACAATAAAGTTAGTATTTTATACATGCAACTAATTATTTTTTAGAATGTACTAATTATCGTCCATTACAATATTAACCACATTGAGAAATTAAATTTCCAGAAGAACAACTAAAATAAAATTAGAATTTGAATAATTAATGATTTCAAATGTTTCCAAATTAAAATAAAATCTCAGTTAAATATGTAAAATAATACTAACAAACAAAAAAATTTACCTATTCCATGAGCTGTAGTGTTTTGTCTAAAATTTTGATTTAGAAATAATTAGCCAAAAAATTTTTTCGAATCTTACGTCCAGTTTAATAAAATCTCTAGAAATTCAACTCTTTTTTTAGGCATTAGATTGGATTGATTTTCACAAACATTCATTATTTAAAAGAATTCTGAAAATAAAATCAAATTAAACAAAGCTAATTTAAACATTTTTAAAGGTTTAAAATGTAGTCATAGAAATTCTTTTAATTGTTTTTATACATTATATATAAATGTATATAATTATAACTATTATTGAAAAAAAAGTCTAAAAATGATTTTCAATTTATTAAAATTCTTTTAGGAAAAAATCTTTTCGCAGCAATTTTTCACTGAATAGCTTTATGAGCATGTTTTTTAAATTCCTGAATGTGAACTTTTTTTAACATAAATCCTTTTCAAACGACTAATCTAATTTTTTTGTCAAAATGTTTATTACCTATACCTAAAAATACCTAAAACAATATGCTTCCTAATTGTCTGACTAAATCACCTTTTGTTTTAGACTGGGTTTGAACTGGAACCTCAAACAAATCTGATCATGTTGTACAAAATTTTACCACTAGCCACAAAGTTGACTAGCCATTTTACTTAGTTACCTTTTTTTCTTTGATATAAAATTTTCTACTTTTAATGAGTGAGCAGCAGTTGAGTACTGTAATTTAAATTTTTTTTTTCTAAATTGGAATAATGTTTTAATCAAAGGCGAGACAATTAAATATTTAATTAAATAATTACAATAGCCCTGTAAAGTTATAGACATTTAAGTTCACTGAAGTCGATGATTTTGATATATAGAGAACTAAAACAAAATAATATTAGCATTTTATTAATAAATTATTCGAATTTATTTATTTTGGTTTAAAAAATTGTAAAAAATTATCCAAAAATCTAATTAAAATTTTAAAAAATGAATCAAAATTATTTATATTTGTTTTTTTTCCAAGATCGTGTTGAATATTTGTGAACAAACCCCGATTGTTTAATTCTTGAACTTCTCTATTATTAAAATCTATCTCATTTTTGTAGAATTGTTCCATCTTGACAAGATACAAATAAAAAAATTTTTTTTTAATTTTTCAAAAATAAAACCTGAGCTTCTGAAATGTTAATCTTTGTTCTAAAAACAGTCCATTTGACGCCCTCACTGCATGGTGGAGTCGTTAGGCTTCCAATATACCTAAAGTAGCCCTCTTTTTTCAAAATTTCGTTTCGAGGAACAAGTAAATTAAGCGAAAATTTTATAACATGATAATCTTGTTTAAAATAAAATGAATAAATTTTTACCAACTCTAAATTTAATTACCAGAATCTGAAAAATCAAGACTAGCTTTATCAACTAAAGTCTGAATATTCTCATTATCCCTCTCTGAAATCTAATTCTTTCTTAGTTTTTTTGTTGACAATTTGTACTTAATTTACCTGAAATAAGAAACTTATGACGGCTTTTTCATTATTCTCATTAATATGAACCAAATGGACCTTAATAAGATATTTAACTCGATTAATTTTTATAGTAAATGATTTAATTTGCAAGTTTACTTCTAAAGGAAATTTTTGGTAATCTAAAAGATGTTCGCTTCCTTGAAAAATGTTGAATCCCCAGTGAAAATGGAACTGATTCAGGTAGTACTTGTCGCCAAAATCACTGCCTGTGATGTAGGGTGTTAACGACTCATTAAATATTTGGTTGACCATAACTTAAAAGAGTTTACATTTTAGTTAAAGCTTTAAGTTTAAAAGTGATACTTGTTTTGCCACTGTTTGTTACATTCCAATACAGGAGCCAGTCGTAGTTGTGAAAGTTGACATGGTCAAGCTTTGGATCAAAGACTGCTTTTGTTTGCTTTATATTTATGGGTGACTGCAATTTTCCTGCGCAGCTAGGAAACTCACGAATCCAAAAATCAGGTCCAAGACCCTTATAGTCCCATTCACTTGCGAATGCAACTTGAAAAATTTCCTCTTAAAATAAGTTTTAGCAATGCGAACTTAAATTTACATGACAATGCTGCCAAATATGTAAAGGTTTTAAAAGTCATTTGAATAAGAATAAATTTAAAAAAATATCCTGATATTTATTTTCTTTTTGTGTTGCATGTCAAACGTTCTAAAGTTTTTATTTTTTTAAATTAATTGAAAGCCTAAAAGACCTCAGATGGTATTTCTTCTGAGATTTAAGCAGAATAGCATCATATTAGATTGTATGATTAATTTGGTATGTTACATACCAAAATTGACCTTGTTATTTTTATTTTTTAATTTTAAATTTAATTAATTCTTAGTTCTAAGATTATTTTTAGCAAAATTTGTCACAAAACTTAAAAAAATTGAATTATAAGTCAAAAATATAAAGTCAAGTCCAAATCCGGGCTTTAAATTTATTTTTTTGTTTAGTCCGAACTTGGTCTTTAATTTTAGTGACTTTGACTTGAACAAGCCCGCCAAAATAACTACCTGGAACGGCAAAAAAAATCATTCTTTAATCATGATCAAGCTCCCATGAATCTTTGGCGGTCCTGTTTAAATAAAAGTCACTTAAATTGTCAAGTTCGGACTTGGACTTGACTTCAGACTTGTGACTTAAAATCAGCTATCTTTGATATTTCAATAAACGTTTCTTGCTTGCAATATTAACTTAAAATTATTTTTTTATTTGAAACTGAAAAAATTATTTGAAACATCGCACTTTTTCAATGTTATTTCAAGATTGGATACATTTTTTAATTCAAAATATTAAACCAAATGAATTATTAATTTATTTAAATGAAGAATATTTCAAAAAACTCATTTTCAAAATACTGAGATTCAACCAAATGACTTCAGAGTTAAGAATCAGGTTAAAAAATTTTTGGAATCAAAACTGGTCGATTTTAATCAAGAAGGCCTTTCAAAAAAATTATTAAGTTTCTATCAAAAAAAGGATCTATATTAATACCTACTTTTAAACTTTAATAACAAGGAAATTAGAACTAATGAAAAAAAGCTCCCTTTTTTGGTGAATCTAAAAAAAAAACTTCTAGTCCGAATAATGATTTAATTAATCCGCAAAAAGAAAGAGAAATAATTGGTAATAATCTAGAATTTTTTAATAAAAAATCTCAGCGCTTAAAGGGTCAAAAGAGGAAGCAGCTTGGGGACCTGAACATAAACCTTATGTTAAAAATTTCCTTAAAATATTCTATAAGATGTTAAGTCATTTATATCATTCATTTGATAATAAATATAAATTTTAAAGTTTAACAGCCGAGAAATCAGCAAGCATACTTTCTCTGATTGATTAACCGTGAGAAAATTCTGTAATCGTGCATCAAACTTTTCTGTCATTTATTGATTGATAAACAAATAAAACCTTCTTTTTTATTTTTTTAAATTTCTTATTATCATAATAATTTCAAGAAATCAAAAGAGTTTGGATTCTTTTTTTGAGCAAGACTGGGCAAGATGAAAATTAGCCAACTTTTACTTTGCCTCAAATTTGTATTTTGTCTTAAGACAAAACACAGCAAAATTTTTGAAATAAAAAATCTTATTATGTTTTGTTAATGATAAGATGATTATCCGTTTTTTAAATTACTATTTTAAACACTTAAAATATGAAAAATGGTAGTTTTTCTTCGGCGATTTATTATTTTTTAACTAAAATTACTAAAAAAAATTTTTTTTCCTAAATTTGTATAACTGATGTTATTCTTATTAATTTTTCTAAATCGTATTAAAATTATAAATTAAACATAATTATACTTTAAAAAAACTAATAATCAGCAGATAGACGTTTAACTCGATTTTGAGCATCTTTTTAAGCCAGAGAAGGATGTCTTGTACAATTATTTTATTCTGAATTTGAACAATATTTGGATAATTAAGAATATTGTAATGGTTTGAACTGGGGTTCGGGGGTAGTAATTAAGAGTCGATAAACTTTCATATATTTTATTCAAAAACAACTAATAATTAATAATAATAATAATTTTATAAATGTGTTGAACGATAGCTAACTCGCGTCAGACTATCGTTCAAGGAGGAAGCTTAGAGGACTACTGAAAGCTCTCGCTAAGACGTAATAGTGTCCTATTACAATATTATGGTATGAATTTTGATGAAAAATGTGAGTTCTGTAATCTGGTATCTAATTAAGATCTCAATAATTCTTTGCTTATTACAATTTGGTTCTTATAGAGACAAAGGATAAATAAAAATTTTTAAAAAAGTTAAATAAAAAATTATTTTTTTTTTAAATTTAATTATATATTGAAAAAACTTGCATCAAGCTTGATTTTTAAAAAAAATTCACATTTTTAAATTAACTAAGTTATTTTATGAAATGTAAGTCATTTTTATATTCATCTAGTAAAATTGGTAAAAAATCAGTAAATTTAGTTAATGAATTAAAAACACGCTTTTTTCTTCATACTAATATAATTTTACTTTCTTTAACTCATCAATATTCTTTTTCCTTCTGACAATGTCAAAAATTTCTGGATCTAGGAAATAATCTTTAAACTTCAAGCCAAAGAAATATAAAGCTTCGACTAAAAGTTGAGTTAAAATTTAAAAAACAGATTGATTGAATAAAATTAAAAACCAATCAAAAAAAATGTTTTGTTTTTAAATAAATAAAACTTGATATTCTTACATCTTCATATTTAGAATTGAGATAAATAATAATAATTGAAAATTATAAAAGATGAAAATGGCTGTTCTGAAAAAAAAAGCAAAATCTCACAAAATTATTTGTTTAACATTTTTTGGAAAATTTTTTATTTGAATATTGAGTATAATTTTTTAAATTTACTAAATACATTTTTGAAAAATAAATGGATTCTTATTAAAAGAAAAATAGTTTAAATTATTTAACTGAAAAATTTTAGAGAGTAATGTGTCCTTTGGTTTTTGATGATTTTATAAAAATAAACAAAAAATTTGTTTTCATGATCGTTATTAAATTTTTAAATAATTTCATTTTTAATCATTTTAAAAATATAAGCATCCAAAAAGATAATACGGATCTTGAATTTCAAGGCTCCAAGTTAGATTTAAAACTCATTCATCCATTAAAACTGAAAACCTGACTAAATGTGTATGTCTTAATTTTATTGCATTAATTTTTTTCAATATAATTATCATATGTTAACTCATACCTCTGTTTGGTCAAATTAATTTTTTAAATTAGAAATTTAATAATAATTTTTAGGAACTAATAAATAAGTAAATGATTGCTAAATTGATATATAACTCAAATTTAAGTTTTTTTTTATAAGCTAAACACAATTAATTTTTAAATTTTTTCTTTTTTGTAATAATTCTCATTATCTTTACCCAAAAATCTACAGATTTAAGCACTTTTACTTAGGTAATCAGTAAAAATTGTTCAATTAAATTTGAAATTTAAATTTTTGATTAACAATTTATTAAAATATAAATGTTAACAAATTGTTTTAATTTGTTAAATGGCCATAAATGAAGATTTAAAAAAATATCAGAAATTTAATTTAATTTTGATAACAATAAAACACTTGATAATGCTAATAACCAATTGTTGAAAAAATATGGTTTAGCAGAATTGTTAATATTTGTGGTAACAGTTCGTCCATTTAAAGGTTGAACATCTCTGAAATTTATTTTTATTTCAGATTCGTAAAATTTTTTTACCTTTAGACAATTTGAATAAAAAATTATCACAATTCATTTTCCTATTTTACTTGAGCTTCTGATATCAGTATTTTTTGTTTAAAAACAGTCCAAATGACTCCTTCAGTACACGGTGGTGTGGTAAAACTACCACTATATCTAAAGTATCCGTTAGAATTCAATGTCGCGGCATCTGGGATCATAGAACTAAGAGAATATTGGACTGACTTTGTTTCTAATAAATTTAATTAATTATTTTAGTCTTTATTTTTTAAAAACTTAATTACCATTAGCTTTAAGATTTGCAACTTCTATTAAAGGGTTCAGATTTTCATTATCACTTTGGCTAATCTAGAATTATAAATTAAATACTTTTTAATTTTTTCAAAATAAACTTTTTTACTTCGAAGAAAAATCCTAAAACTGCAATTGATCCGTTTGGTTTAACCGATTGGTGCACCAAATGAACCTAGATTGTAAATATTCAGTTAGAAATTAATTTAATGTGATTTTATAATTTAATTAAATAATTTAATAATTTACTTCAAGTGGAAATTTGTTTCCATCTAATACATGTTCACTTCCTTTAAAATGAATAAGCTTAAAGAGAAAAATTAATTGTTTCAAAAATTTGGTACCTTGATAAATATTATATCCCCAATGAAAATGAAAACCCAACAGATTAAATTTTTCGGAAAAATCACTTCCTTCAACATTTGGACGTGAATCATCGTCTGTTTCCAAAGATACTTTTATTTTCGAGAAAAATTAAAAAAGTTTTTACATCAAGTGACAATTATCTACTTGAATGTCCATTGTTTTTAGCAGTCCATGTAAAACTTTTGTTGTAATTGAAAAAAGCAAAATTCCCAAGATTGGAATCATATTTTGCTGATGACTGTTCAATATTTATGGGCGATTGAGAAGTTAACTTGCAAGCCTCAAAACCATTCAGATTATTATTATTCCAATAGTCAGGTCCTTTGTCTTCATAATTCCAATCCGCAGAATGAATGACTAAGATGAAAGCTAGAAAATTTATTAACTAATAAATATTAATTTACTGGTCAATAAACAAGAGGCAAAAAATAATTTAAAAAACATTTTTAATTAAATTTAATATTAAAAAATGATAGAAATTTTCTCACTATTTATCTGCCCATTATTCTAACACAACCAAACATCTAAATGCATCATTGAAAACCTTACATATAATTCTATTTAATATTCTATTGAAAAAAAAATATTTTAATTTTACTTATTGATGGTTAATTTTCTTAATAAGTGAATAAAAACGTGTTGTTTTTAGTCAAATCTTATTATTAACTATTTAATTTGATTCAATTGAAGAAGAAAGAGTGATTAAAATTTAGGTGTTCGAATTTATTCGAAAAATTCTATTCAAAATTGTTGAAAAGTATTATTTAGAAAACCTTTTTCCAAGTTAAATAAG
>QEOQ01000256.1:706751-724031 GCA_010279815.1 Brachionus plicatilis
ATGAAAAGTATTATTTAAAAAACCTTTTTCCAAGTTAAATAAGAAAAAAAAATGTCTGGAAATTTTAATTTAATCTAGGTTTCTGAGCAATTCAGATCAAAATTTTAATTTAAGATAAGAAATCTTAAAATTGACTAAATTTTTATTCATTTTTTCGAAAAAAAATTCAAATGATAAATATTTTTATAGAGATTTTTAGGATTTTTAACAAGCTAAAGCTAATTCAATTGATTTTTTTCGAAGATTTGGATTCTACAAGTTTTAATTCAATTTAATTAGTCTTGATTGTCCTTGATCATATGCTTGATTATATTTATTCTTGAGAATACTGAGTTACAGAATGGCAAACATTTATACATTGCAATTACATAATGGAAAATTACTAACATACCAACTATGTAAATACAAATCATGTTTGACAATTAAGTAAGGACTACCTTTTCAAATGACCCTTTAAAGCTAAAGTTGAAATAAATAAAATCAATTTTCTGTTTTTTTTTTTTAATTTTGGTTTATGAACATAAATTTTTTATCCAAAAAAAAAAATTTATTATTGAGCTCTTATAAAAATTTATTAAAAATGAGTTTAAAAATAGCTAAAAAAAATAAAATAAGAATTAAAGGGATTATTAGAGAATCCAAATAACTGGAAAAAATTTTAAATCAAAATATGATAAAATGATCAAATTAAATGGTAAATTAAATAATGGATGTTATGTTAAACTGCAAACTTTAAATTTAAAGCATAAAATATATTTAATAAAAAAGATAAATGTTCTATTAGATATTAATCTAAAGTAAGTGATTTTAGACCAAGATTGGCTTTGTTTCTAAATATTTTCGTTTAATTCTCATTCATTCTGTTTGATTTTCAAATTCTTGTTCACAAATAAGTGAATACCAATAAATTGAAGAATTGAAGAGGTGATTTAGTCTTTTTTTTGGTAAATCATTGATCACACCATGTTTTTTCAACAAATAATAATAAAGAAATTTATTTTAAAAAAAGAAAATTAATTGATCGCTTGGATAGGCAAAATAATTTAAAAGAATGCAATTAAATTTAATTTAACCAGTTTATTTTAATATTTTGTTTCATAAAGTATTTTTATTTTAAATAATTATTAATCATTAATGAAGTTTGAGCAATAGCATTTTTAAAAATGAGAGCATTTTCCAAAAATTATAGTCTATTAAACTGAGAGGTGAAAAATTGAAAAGAGAGGTGAAAATTTAGAATAGACTCGTAGGAGTCTTACAAGCTAAAATTGAATTTTATATGCCTTAAATTAAAATTTATATTATTCTATGATAGACATTTTTTGTTACATAATTGAGATTTTTGGCAAAAAATTATGGATCTATCACAACTAGCAATCCATTTTTGAAAGAAGTCTCAAAGAGAAGAAATTTAGATGCAATCAAGAACAGATCACTTTAAAAAAGATGAGTCAACTTATTGTCCTCCATTGGAAAACGAAATTAGAAGAGGAAACTGGAATATAAAAAAATGTGTCGAATAAGCAAAAAGTATGAGGTTACCAAAATAAGCTTTCATTTTGCCAAGTCCACGTCCAAGTAATTTATTGCCTCGTGCATCAGGTGGTCTTAGCTAAAGTTGTTCTTTTAGGAACGTTTGACTATTGTTCGAATGCTGTTCAGCTTAAGATTCAAATGATCATGTCCAAAATCGTTGACCTAAAATTCGAGCATCTAAATTAAGTGGTTTTGTGAAATTCAGCACAAATGAACGGAACATAATGATAAAAAATTGAACAACTATTTTTCTGAAAGTTCAAAATTAGTCCTATAAATAAAATATGTGGAAAAATATATTGTTAACTATCAAAGTTTGTTAATGATGTCGCAAAATCTCTGAAAAATTCACTACGTTTTAATGCAGTGGAATTTAATTTCTGCATAAAGATTAGTCCAAAATTATTAGCTGTTTACCTTTAATTCTAAAAAACTTCAAAATTTAGTAAAAATTTTTAATAATTATGTAATTAATGGAATCAAATTTAATTTTAAAATATCAATTAAGGATCAAAAATTTTATTTTCTAAAGAAGAATGAACAAAAACAGATTATAAATTATATGTTAAAAAAATTAAACCAAAAACAGATTCTTTAAATTGCCTTTATCCATTTAAAAATTAAAATTTTCATAAATTATAAAAACAATTGACCAAAAACTGACCTTCGACTCACAAGTTTTCCGCGAAGTACTTATAAAATTGAATTTTTACCATTCCATGCAATCATAATCGTGGCCATGTGAATTTTTGTCAGACAGAAATGAAAAAAAATTACTTAAAACTTTATAGACAATTTTAATTTTTTATTTTAAACAAATTCTAAGTCACTGTAGCTTCTTGAATTGTTTTATTAAAGTCGTCTTTTTAATTTTTGAAATTATTATACTTAAAACCAATTGAAGTTTATTTTTAAAATTATTATTAATATTTTACAGATAAAATGTTTGATATGTATGTGAATTTTTGTGATTTTTATTTTATTAGCTGTTTCTTTTCTAATTTTGTTCCCTTGTATATTGATTTCATGTTCTCAAATTTTGTCCAATTTGGCCGAAGAATCAGCAAGCATACTTTCTCTGATTGATTTACCGTGAGAAAATTCTGTAATCGTGCAAAAAAATAAAACATTTGCTTCATTTATTGATTGATAAACAAATAAAGTCTTCTTTTTTATTTTTTTAAATTTCTTATTATCATAATAATTTCAAGAAATCAAAAGAGTTTGGATTCTTTTTTTGAGCAAGACTGGGCAAGATGAAAATTAGCCAACTTTTACTTTGCCTCAAATTTGTATTTTGTCTTAAGACAAAACACAGCAAAATTTTTGAAATAAAAAATCTTATTATGTTTTGTTAATGATAAGATCATTATCCGTTTTTTAAATTACTATTTTAAACACTTAAAATATGAAAAATGGTAGTTTTTCTTCGGCGATTTATTATTTTTTAACTAAAATTACTAAAAAAAATTTTTTTTCCTAAATTTGTATAACTGATGTTATTCTTATTAATTTTTCTAAATCGTATTAAAATTATAAATTAAACATAATTATACTTTAAAAAAACTAATAATCAGCAGATAGACGTTTAACTCGATTTTGAGCATCTTTTTAAGCCAGAGAAGGATGTCTTGTACAATTATTTTATTCTGAATTTGAACAATATTTGGATAATTAAGAATATTATGGTATGAATTTTGATGAAAAATGTGAGTTCTGTAATCTGGTATCTAATTAAGATCTCAATAATTCTTTGCTTATTACAATTTGGTTCTTATAGAGACAAAGGATAAATAAAAATTTTTAAAAAAGTTAAATAAAAAATTATTTTTTTTTTAAATTTAATTATATATTGAAAAAACTTGCATCAAGCTTGATTTTTAAAAAAAATCACATTTTTAAATTAACTTAGTTATTTTATGAAATGTAAGTCATTTTTATATTCATCTAGTAAAATTGGTAAAAAATCAGTAAATTTAGTTAATGAATTAAAAACACGCTTTTTTCTTCATAAACACAATTAATTTTTAATTTTTTCTTTTATGTAATATTTCTGATTATCTTTACCCAAAAATCTACAGATTTAAGCACTTTTACTTAGGTAATCAGTAAAAATTGTTCAATTAAATTTGAAATTTAAATTTTTGATTAACAATTTATTAAAATATAAATGTTAACAAATTGTTTTAATTTGTTAAATGGCCATAAATGAAGATTTAAAAAAATATCAGAAATTTAATTTAATTTTGATAACAATAAAACACTTGATAATGCTAATAACCAATTGTTGAAAAAATATGGTTTAGCAGAATTGTTAATATTTGTGGTAACAGTTCGTCCATTTAAAGGTTGAACATCTCTGAAATTTATTTTTATTTCAGATTCGTAAAATTTTTTTACCTTTAGACAATTTGAATAAAAAATTATCACAATTCATTTTCCTATTTTACTTGAGCTTCTGATATCAGTATTTTTTGTTTAAAAACAGTCCAAATGACTCCTTCAGTACACGGTGGTGTGGTAAAACTACCACTATATCTAAAGTATCCGTTAGAATTCAATGTCGCGGCATCTGGGATCATAGAACTAAGAGAATATTGGACTGACTTTGTTTCTAATAAATTTAATTAATTATTTTAGTCTTTATTTTTTAAAAACTTAATTACCATTAGCTTTAAGATTTGCAACTTCTATTAAAGGGTTCAGATTTTCATTATCACTTTGGCTAATCTAGAATTATAAATTAAATACTTTTTAATTTTTTCAAAATAAACTTTTTTACTTCGAAGAAAAATCCTAAAACTGCAATTGATCCGTTTGGTTTAACCGATTGGTGCACCAAATGAACCTAGATTGTAAATATTCAGTTAGAAATTAATTTAATGTGATTTTATAATTTAATTAAATAATTTAATAATTTACTTCAAGTGGAAATTTGTTTCCATCTAATACATGTTCACTTCCTTTAAAATGAATAAGCTTAAAGAGAAAAATTAATTGTTTCAAAAATTTGGTACCTTGATAAATATTATATCCCCAATGAAAATGAAAACCCAACAGATTAAATTTTTCGGAAAAATCACTTCCTTCAACATTTGGACGTGAATCATCGTCTGTTTCCAAAGATACTTTTATTTTCGAGAAAAATTAAAAAAGTTTTTACATCAAGTGACAATTATCTACTTGAATGTCCATTGTTTTTAGCAGTCCATGTAAAACTTTTGTTGTAATTGAAAAAAGCAAAATTCCCAAGATTGGAATCATATTTTGCTGATGACTGTTCAATATTTATGGGCGATTGAGAAGTTAACTTGCAAGCCTCAAAACCATTCAGATTATTATTATTCCAATAGTCAGGTCCTTTGTCTTCATAATTCCAATCCGCAGAATGAATGACTTAGATGAAAGCTAGAAAATTTATTAACTAATAAATATTAATTTACTGGTCAATAAACAAGAGGCAAAAAATAATTTAAAAAACATTTTTAATTAAATTTAATATTAAAAAATGATAGAAATTCTCTCACTATTTATCTGCCCATTATTCTAACACAACCAAACATCTAAATGCATCATTGAAAACCTTACATATAATTCTATTTAATATTCTATTGAAAAAAAAAATATTTTAATTTTACTTATTGATGGTTAATTTTCTTAATAAGTGAATAAAAACGTGTTGTTTTTAGTCAAATCTTATTATTAACTATTTAATTTGATTCAATTGAAGAAGAAAGAGTGATTAAAATTTAGGTGTTCGAATTTATTCGAAAAATTCTATTCAAAATTGATGAAAAGTATTATTTAAAAAACCTTTTTCCAAGTTAAATAAGAAAAAAAAATGTCTGGAAATTTTAATTTAATCTAGGTTTCTGAGCAATTCAGATCAAAATTTTAATTTAAGATAAGAAATCTTAAAATTGACTAAATTTTTACTTATTTTTTCGAAAAAAAATTCAAATGATAAATATTTTTATAGAGATCTTTAGGATTTTTAACAAGCTAAAGCTAATTCAACTGATTTTTTTCGAAGATTTGGATTATACAAGTTTTAATTCAATTTAATTAGTCTTGATTGTCCTTGATCATATGCTTGATTATATTTATTTTTGGGAATACTGAGTTACAGAATGGCATACATTTATACATTGCAATTACATTATGGAAAATTACTAACATATCAACTATGTTAATACAGTTCATGTTAGACAAATTAGTTAGGACTACCTTTTCAAATGACCCTTTAAAGCTAAAGTTGAAATATATAAAATCAATTTTCTGTTTTTTTTTTTCAAATTTTGGTTTATGAACAAAAATTTTTATGCAAAAAAAAATTCATTATTAAGCTCTTATAAAAATTTATTAAAAATGAGTTTAAAATAGCTTAAAAAAATAAAATAAGAATTCAAGGGATTATTAGAGAATCAAATAGCTGGAAAAAATTTTAAATCAAAATATGATATGATCAAATTAAATGGTAAATTAAGTAATGGATGTTATGTTAAACTGCAAACTTTAAATTTAAAGCATAAAATATATTTAATAAAAAAGATAAATGTTCTTTTAGATATTAATCTAAAGTAAGTGATTTTAGACCAAGATTGGCTTTGTTTTCAATATTTTCTTTTAATTCTCATTCATTCTGTTTGATTTTCAAATTTTTGTTCACAAATAAGTGAATACCAATAAATTGAAGAGGTGATTTAGTCTTTTTTTTGGTAAATCATTGATCACACCATGTTTTTTCAACAAATAATAATAAAGAAATTTATTTTAAAAAAAGAAAATTAATTGATCGCTTGGATAGGCAAAATAATTTAAAAGAATGCAATTAAATTTAATTTAACCAGTTTATTTTAATATTTTGTTGCATAAAGTATTTTTATTTTAAATAATTATTAATCATTAATGAAGTTTGAGCAATAGCATTTTTAAAAATGAGAGCATTTTCCAAAAATTATAGTCTATTAAACTGAGAGGTGAAAAATTGAAAAGAGAGGTGAAAATTTAGAATAGACTCGTTGGAGTCTTACAAGCTAAAATTTAATTTTATATGCCTAATAATAAAATTTATATTATTCTATGATAGACATTTTTTGTTACATAATTGCGATTTTTGGCAAAAAATTATGGTTCTATCACAACTAGCAATCCATTTTTGAAAGAAGTCTCAAAGAGAAGAAATTTAGATGCAATCAAGAACATACCATTTTAAAAAAGATGAGTCAACCTGTTAACCTCCATTGGAAAACAAAATTAGCTAAAATTGGTCTTAGCTAAAATTGTTCTTTTAGAAACGTTTGATTATTGTTCCAATGCTGTTTAGCTTAAGATTCAAATGATCGTGTCCAAAATCGTTGACCCTAAAATTCGAGAATCTAAATTAATTTTTTATCATTCTGTTCTGTTCATTTGTGCTGAATTTCACAAAACTTTTATGATTTTACGTTTTGTGAAATTCAGCACAAATGAACAGAACAGAATGATAAAAAATTGAACAACTATTTTTCTGAAAGTTCAAAATTAGTCCTGTAAATAAAATATGTTGAAAAATACATAGTTAATTATCAAAGTTTGTTAATGATGTCGCAAAATCTCTGAAAAATTCACTACGTTTTAATGCAGTGGAATTTAATTTCTGCATAAAGATTAGTCCAAAATTATTAGCTGTATCCCTTTAATTCTAAAAAATTGTACGATTTAGTTAAAATCTTTAATTATTATGTAATTAATGGAAACAAATTGAATTTTAAAATATCAATTAAAGATCAAAAATTTTATTTTCTAAAGAAGAATGAACAAAAACAGATTATAAATTATATGTTTAAAAAAATTAAACCAAAAACAGATTCGTTAAATTGCCTCCATTTAAAAATTAAAATTTTCATAAATTATAAAAACAATACATTTGACCTAAAATTGACTTCCGACTCATAAGTTTGCCGCAAAGTACTAATAAAATTGAATTTTTACCATTCCATGCAATCATAATTGTGGCCATGTGAATTTCTGTCAGACAGGAATGAAAAAAAATGACTTAAAACTTTATAGACAATTTTAATTTTTTATTTTAAACAAATTTTAAATCACTGAAGCTTCTTGATTTGTTTTATTAAAGTTGTCTTTTTAATTTTTGAAATTATTATACTTAAAACCAATTGAAGTTTATTTTTAAAATTATTATTAATATTTAACAGATAAAATATTTGATATGTATGTGAATTTTTGTGATTTTTAATTTTTTTTTTATTAGCTGTTTCTTTTCTAATTTTGTTCCCTTGTATATTGATTTCAAGTTCTCAAATTTTGTCAAATTTTGCCGAGGAATCAGCAAGCATACTTTCTCTGACTGATTTACCCTGAGAACATTCTGTAATCGTGCAAAAAAAATCAAACTTTTTCCGTCATTTATTGATTGATAAACAAATAGAGTCTTCTTTATTATTTTTTAATTTAATTTCTTATTATCATAATAATTTCAAGAAATCAATAAATGGTGAATTCATTCTTTTTTTAAAAAAATAAGTTTTGAGCATTAAAATTGACTGGAGACGAATTTTTTTTGGAATTTCCAAATATTTGTGTCTCTTGCATGGTTTATCACCTAATCCCAAATTTTTTTTAACAGAGCCTAAAACCAAAAAATATTGAAAAAATTTTTGTGCTTACTCTTTTATATCTTTGAATTTAAGTCCACAAATTTTGACAAAAAGATGTAAATTTCTGTAAGAACAAATTTAAAATTTTTTTAATTTATTAAAAAAAATCCAAGCTATAAATAATAAAAAAAAATTCTTTTTGTCTTGAAGTCCAGATTAAGACTCCAGTTTTCTGTTCTGTTATAATAAAACCATGTTTTTTGATAAATCTAAGGCGAAACAGCAGAACATTTAAAATATCCAATAACCTATTGGTTTGATAATCTTAAAACAATACAATAAAATTATGTAATGACTTCCAACACGTGAATTTATTTTATTCATTAATTAGTTAAAATAAAAAAATTTAATGTTTTTCTAAAGTAAAATGGCCCTTTTTGGGCAAAATTTAGAGCTATTAACAATGAGCGTGTCTTTTATGATCTTTAGTGTTCTTTTATTATTTAAAACATAATATTCTGTCCTTTTGAATCCTTTATTGTGCATTTTCTTTGTAAGAAGAATAATTTTTCTTCTCTTTCCTTTTGTGTCCTTTAATTAATAAGAAAAAAAAAATCAATTGAATTAACATTTTAGTTGATTACAAATCTCAAAAATCTCTATAAAAATACTAAAAATTTTAGATCATCATAAATTCAAAATTTAGTTTAATTTAGAATTTTTATTTTTATTTTTTTTTATTTACAAAATTACAGAATTAAGGCTCTCTATTGTTTTAAATAAAAAGTCACTTGACTTAAATCTTGAATGAAAATGATTTTTTTTTAACTTTTGCAAAAGTCTGATTTTATCTAAAAAGAATATTTTTTTAAAGAGATTTTTTGAAACCTAAAGTCTCTAATGTAATTAAATATAATATAACAATATTTTTAAGTCTTTGATTTTCAAATTAATTTTAAATTAAAAACTTGAATAAATTTATCTTTTGCATAAATTTGATGGTTAAAAGTTTAATTTTTTATATTGAAATTTTAACTTGCCAAAAGATTGCTTCCAAAATTGTCTCTTTAGAGAATAATTTAACACAGTCAGTTTAATTTTTTTAAAACAAAACATTTTTGTATAAACTTGATGATATTGATCTTTTTAAAAACAAAACAATTTGGGGTAAAAACAAAATAAAAATGGTTAATAATTTAAAAAAAAGTGATGTCATTTATTACCAAAAATCATTAAATTAAATAAGAAATTATAAAAATATATAAATTTCTAATCATCAATATAGTATTCATGCATTTTTATCAATGTTAGGCCACCGTATCTTTTGCTTTAAAGAAATAATAAAAAAAAAGATAAAATTATTTTTAACTATATAATATTACCACATTTGCAGCAACAACACAAAGTATCACAAATACAGTCGCAGCAGCTTTTGAAACAGCCATAGCAGCAGCAACAAGCTTCGCAGGCAAGACACAAACACATTTTAAATTTTTTTTAAATGAAAACTTTTTTTTTTTAAATTAAAGCCTTTTTATAATCTTAATTTTTGTTAAACAAGAGAATCTATGGTAACATTCTCAGGGTTTATTTATTCTCTAAATGGCGTTTATTTTTTTACATGATTTCTTGTTATTAATAATTTATTATATAATAAAATGTTGAAATCTGTTTTAATTCCTTAGTTTTTATTTAAAGTCACAAAAAAGTTTTTGTTAAAAATAAAAACAGTTTCAAAACTTATTTTCATTTTTATTAATTATAAAGATACTCTGTAAATTAAAAAATCTTTTCAATAATAATTACTGCTAAGGCTATGGGCCAGGCGCCATAACTATTGGCGTTGGTATAGTGATCATTTTCGCTGTATAGCAGTTCAGAATACTACTACTACTAATATTTTCGACAAACATTTTAAATAAAGGATCATGATTTTTTGAAAATTAGAACAATTTAAATAAAGAAAACATTAAAGTGCTTTTGTTTTCTTTAAAAGTAAATTTTGAAGTTTCAAAATGCCTAAACTCTTTATTTTGCCATGAAATTAAATTATTTTCTCAACATTCAATTGTTTCGAATGAAAAATGCAAAATGATTATATAAGCAAAATTAATAAATAATAAATGAAGTCATGAAACTGAGGATTTGTTCCAAGTGCTAAATGAGTACTTTGCTTAACTAATAATTTATTAAAAATCAACTCTTCCAAATCATGTAAAATTGAAAAAAAATAAAAATAATAATAATTTTTTTTCAAGATGACAGTAAAATCATTTAATCCCAAGAGTCAGGGGTTTGCCATTATTAAAAGTACTTTTAATGTGAGTTACCCAAAAAACTCTATTTATTATAAAAATCTGTTAATGAACCTAATTGCGTAAAAAAAATAGACAAGCAGACCCTTACTTATCTATAAAATATAATATTTTAACTATTAAATAAAAAAAAAACAGATTTTAAATTTTTAAATAGATTTATTAAATTAAAAAAAATTATTTTAATAAAGCTTCTTTTTTTAAGGTTTTAGATTCGAAAAAGCGGTAATTTTTTTGTTATCAGAGATTAAGCCTAAGTCTTAAATTTAAACTTAAATTTTAAAGAAATTAAGTTTCTTAATGACTTGATTATTCTGACTCTATGATGTTTTTTTTAAATGAAAAATTTTGGGATTCTGATTCCAGGCCAATTTCAGCCTTCGACTGTTTAGGTAAAGCCGAACTAAACTAAATTAAAGGAATAAAAGACTTCACTTGAGACTAGAAAAATTTTCGAAAATGCTTTTAAGTTGTAAGATGAATTAAACATTAATTTTATTGAATCTTATACTTTATAAAAAAAAATCCAAAATATTTTTGAGAGCTATTTTAGGGAACCAAATTTTTTTCTGGTTATTATAATAATGATTAGCAATTTGGTGATCAGATCATAATGTTCACCAAACCGACATGATCCATTGATCACATTTTTTTGTAATCATTTGATAACATTATCAACATGATCATATTTTTTTATGAATTCAAGCCATATTGAATGAATATAGGCTATACCAACTTGAATAGAAAAATTAAGAATAATTTCCACGATGTTAACATCACATATTTTTTTCAAGGTTTGTACAAAAAAGTGACAAGCACATAAAATCAATGAAAAAAAAATTAAATTTTTAAATTAGTCGTTTTGATACCGATAATTTAGTTTTACTAATAAGAGATCTTGATTTAAGACCTTGAAAATTCATTGACTCAGCCGCCAAATGTGTTAAAGGAGTAGAATCTAAAAATTGGCAGCAACTAAAATTAGTAAAATCAGCACAGAGACATTCTGGGTTCTATTTAAACAGTATATTTATCTCCGAATAAATACTTAATAAAATTATCTATTTTCAATAATTTTTTTAGTCAATAAAAATTATAACCTCAATACAATGGTACAATTTAGTGAATTTATTTTTTCAAATATAAGAAGATATCATCCTAAATTCTATTTTATTTTAAATATTAAAAGCCCTTAACCAACTGACGCAAATCAGAGATTTTTTTATTAAATTTTTTCCTTTTTATTGATAAATTAAGATTTTATTTTTTTAATTCAATTTTACTATAGCATTTTTTATTTGAAAATTTTTTACCATTCGTAATTTTTAATAAGTTTATAAAATATTTCAAATATTTCAAAAATTAAAAAATTATTTTTAAGAAGAATTTTTTTTTATTTAATTTACATTGTTAGTTATTATTTTTGAAAATCATTTAAAAATTTGTTCCAAAAAACAACTTTGAATTAATTGAATTTAATCAAATTTTTTTTAAATATTTTTCCATAAATTTGCTACACATTTTAAAAAAAAAAAAATCTACGATTATTTTTCTATCAAATGTTTTTCTTTTAAAATATATATTTTTGAATTTTGTATTATTTTATTAAACAAGTTAAATCAGAATTTTTTTCTTCAAAAATTAAACCAAAAATTCATCTCAAATTGATCGGCTTGGTAAATTTGAATTTTTGAAAAAAAAATTACAGAAATAGATGATTTAACAATTAACTTAAAAAAAGATGATATTCAAAAATTTGTCACCAACAAAAAAAAATAATTGACCAATCGCTTTATTTTATAAACAAACATTATAAAATAATGTTAATAACTAATGATACCCAATTAAAATTCTAATGTATCAATTGTCAAATAAACTACACATTCAGCCAAAAATTCCCTTTACAATATTTAATTGCAATGACAAATATTTTTATGGCACCAAACAACAGCCAATACATGTCCAATAGACAATCAATGATCTATTCATAAACTTCTTGTATTCTTTGAGCAGTTTATAAAACATTTTGTCTCAGAGACAAACAGCTCAGGGCTACTTGATCATAAAAGTCTCATTAAACCTGATTGAGCACTAAAAATAAATTTATTACTCTAATTGCATAACTTTAATGTCAATCGACCAAGTAAATTTTGCTTTTTCTTCTATTGAAATAATTACAATTTCAAGTAGTTCGATTGTTTTAATTGAATCGGTAACAAATTGAGCAAGAGAAAAAAAAACCGGAATTTTACGGTAACTTAAGAGACTAGTGACCACATGAGGTCTCATTATTATTTAACATTGATGAGCATGGTGCTTTTTTTGCACCGATCAGTTGACTTTGTTGACCATAAATTTTTGAACAACTTTCGCAGCCACTCGAGTGGCTTATTTCCTTTTCAACTCAGTCTTCACACTTTTTTCACTTCCATTCAACATTTGCCAACTAATTATCTTGTATTTTATAAATAAAAAATAAATGTTAAATAAAAAAAAATTTTTTATTTTAGTCTATTTAAAATGCATTCCTTAGTTCCGGTTGACCAGAAGCTGAAACGGCGCGGAAGACCATGCGCCTCCGAAAGGTACAATAATGAATTGTTGGAAAAAAGATTGACCAGCATGATAAATTCGGATGACGAGTTTACCAAGAGTAACATAATGCCATTTATTGTGAAGAGACAGCGCCGTGTTCGCGCTAACAATCGCGAGAGAAACCGCATGCAGAACCTAAACGAGGCATTGAATGTGCTCAAGGAGCATTTACCATTGGAATTTTTGATGTCTGAATTCAGCTCAGACCTGGACAACTCGGTCTCCAGCGATTCCAAGAGGCAAAAAAAAAAACCTGGAGAAGAGAAATTGACCAAAATAGACACGTTACGACTTGCCACAAGATACATTGGTTTGCTAACTGAGCTACTTAATCAAGACAATGATAGTGTTCGTTCTACCAGTCACTCATCTGAATCAAATTCCAACTCTCCGGTCATAAATCCGTGGTCGATGATGAGTCAACCAAATGACATGCAATTTTATCCCAGACAAGATAGAAATTATCAAAATTTTTCATTAAATTCAAACGGGTCCTATTTAAATTCGGTTTATTCCAATAATCATATCCAAAATGGCTTTTATCATCAAGAAAATCATTCATTAAATAATGTTGATAGTACATTAGCTAATTTTAAATATTATTAGTTGTTTTTTTTATTCCCATTTAACAATTTTTATAAATAAATTTTAAAATTAAATTTTTTTCTCCAGAGATTATTTAGATTATGAGAACGATTTAATGCTAAAATGAGCTTTTTAAATTTTAAAGTAATTGCTAATTATTTGAATAAAATAAACGTTTAATTTAGGCTTAGAATTTTTCAATCACCAAAAATATCAATTTTCTAAAATTTCTCTTTGCATTCTAGAAATACTCTAATATTTAAATACTTTTTGTCTAAAAATACTTAAGTAAAATTAAAATTCTTTTTTTTTTTTAATACTCTACTGAAAAAAAAAATTTTTTATATTCAAGAAGTAATTTTGTTTCAAAAAAAAATTTTAATTAAGAGAGATTTTAATTAAAATTTTGAAAAATGTGAAATGTACATTTTAAACATTTCCTAGTTTTTCTAGGATTTTTTTATCTTAAAATTCAAAATAAATTCATTTTATCTTTTGTGACTTGGTGCCAAAAAATCAATGGAATGGACACGTGGAAAAAATATGATGATTAAAAATAATTATTATTTAAGGCAGTGATACTTTTTTAATGACAAAGATGTCTCAAAAAAATCAACGTTTCTCTATATCATCATCTAAAATGCTGTTAGGTTCTTTTTATCGATATTAAAAAAAATTTAAGTTAGAAATTAAAAATGAAAATCTATTATTTTCTAAATTTTTATTAAAGCTTGGCATTAGTTATAAATTTTATTTTAAAAAAATTAAATGTTTATTTTATTTACTGAAAGATTTAGCATTCTAAAGATTTGATTTGTCATTTAATCAAAAAAAGTGTTTTTTTTTAAATTTAACTGAGTTAAATGAAATAATTTCTTTATATAATTTAAATTTTCATCTTAAAAACTTAAAATTTTTGCAAATCTTTAATCGAAAAATTAAAGTTTAGCTAAGTATTTTTTTATTAATTAAGTTTTATATTTTTAAACGACCAATATTTGGAAATGAATTTTCCCTTTAATTTTAACCCTTAAAAATTCTTATTTTTTTTAAAAGAATTCTCCAATTACTTGTTTTCTTACCGAGCTAAAGATATTTCATAAAAAAAAACAATATAAGGTAATTAGATATTTATAAGAGGAAGAGGAAAGGAAAAAAAAAGTTATGAAGTAAGTTTTAGTTTCTTCAGTACAAATATTAAATAATTAGTAAACTGAATAGAATATTCTTTTTAAAGAAAATGAAATATTTTTAAGCGCCTTCGAACGTGACCGAAAAAATAAAGAAATATATTATTTTTTTATAATAATTAATAATTATAAAAAAATAATAGTAATTAATAGTTTGGGTTAATATATATTTAACCCATTGGGTAAAGTTAGGGATATTTAAAGGAAAAAGCCACTGATATATTTGATATCTTAAATATTTTGAATAATTTTTATTTCATACACTTATAAAATTGGTAAAAATAAAATGCCAACAATTGGTCATGTGTGTTTTATGAACAATTGTTCATATTTAAGTGCACTTAAATTATAATTTTAACCCTGGGCTTTCCCAAAACTATTTAAAATAAAAGTCAATTCAATATGGTGTATTTTTCGTCTTTTAATAAAAATTCTCATATAATTTTGAAAAAGCATGAAAAAATGTGACGTTTCAAATTTATTTAAAAAAAAATAAATCGGAGTTAATTTTTCAATCTTATTGCATTGGAATTAAATAGATTACATAGAATATTTTGTTTTTATTTTTTTAAAAACGAAAATATTTAATTTTTATATTTTTTATACAAGTATGAAAATAAGTTTTTTAGAATATAAAAATTTTATCTCATTTATTAATTTTCAAACTTAATTACAGTAAATATCATATTTAAAAAAATAAATTAAAATGCTCTAACATTTCGATATCTTTATACCTATTTATAAATCTAGATTTTTTTATTAATATTCCTTATACTATCATTTAATTTAGTATTTCAAATTGTATCCTTAAAAAACAAAGATCATTAGAGAAGCAAAAAAACAACATCTGGTGAGGCGTCAAATTTTTCATAAAATACGATTTATTTTGTTAATACAATCATTATAAATTAGAATTTCGTTAGATAGTAATTTAACTTTTTGCTTTTATTTTGACTACTTGAATCTTTTACTTTTATCTTTTATCGAGACTTTAAAATTTTTATAAAATTTTAAATGGATATTAAATAAAATTATTTTTAGAAGACTGTTTAATATTTTTAAGTAAAAAAATCTTATTTACTTTATTCTTAAATGTTTAATATTTTTAAAATTTTTATCTTTAAAAAAAAATTTATTTGTATAAAAAAATAAAATTTAAGTATTTTTGTTTTAAAACAAAATAAAAAAATGAATATTCTATAAGATATAATTCAATGCACCTGATACAATTATATTAAGTTATTTTCGAAGCGATCAAATCATCAATTATTATAAAAAAAAAGTATAATTGCTATTTTTTATTTTCAATTTATGGTAATTTTGGCGATGATAAAATTTTAAAAGAAAGGTTATTACATAAAAAAATAATTAATTTTCGTACTGTTTTAATATTTTAATTCTTAAATTATTGAAATTAATCAAAATAGAATAAGAAATAAAAATTATTTTAAAAAAAATTTCCTTAATTAATTATTTCTAAAAATATCAATAACCAATCAGCATGGCTATAAAACAAATCTGAAATTTATATTATACGGATTATATTTACCCAAAAAATATGTTTTTTAAAATTCGGATAAATAGTCCACGGGGGGTGCTAAGGTGTTCAAAGTTAATAGATCGAATCTTAGTTTTTTTTTTATTGTAAATACAAATTTAAAATAATATGGTAGGGGTGCATGTTAACTTATAGACCTGTCTTTTAACTTTAAAAAATTTTTTTTTTGGAAATACGACGGAGTGTTCTTTTTCAACGACACAGGTAGAACGAAACATTTAAAAAGATAAAAAAAACATGGCAAAATTTTGATTTAATCAATGAGAAAAAAAAATTTAAAAAATTTATAAACAGATAAAAAAGCATAAATTCAAAATCCAATTTTTTTAAAATCTATTGAATTTAATAAAAGAGAGAAAATTTTATAATCAATTTAATGAAAAATATAAAAAGTATTAATTTATATACAAATTTTTTTTTAATTATCAGAATTAATTCATTGTTTATTAAAAAAAAAGATAAAAAATTTTACTCTCGATTTGCATGAATGCAATGCGCAAATAGACGAATTAACTTTTTCATGTAAATTTACAGAATTATCAATTTTTTTTTAAATTTAGTAGTTGGAAAATTAAATTGTAGATAATTTTTGTAAAATAATGCGGTAACAGACTCAATCAATAAATTCAAATTTCCATTTTAGAAACAATTTCTGCTATATAGCCCTCTGAGTTCCTTCTAATTTCCTTATTATTTTTGTAATGTAATAATGTCCATTGACTATAATAATATTTAATTTATTGCTTTATCTCTTTTGATTTTTATAGTTTATTTATTTTTTTCTCTCATTATATAAGCTAAATTTTTAAAATTAATTTTATTTGTTTTCTTTTTTATCATTGTTTTTCTGTTTTTTCTGTTTTTTTTCTACCTCACCCAACTAAAACAGAATATCGAAGTTT
>QEOQ01000256.1:724122-738958 GCA_010279815.1 Brachionus plicatilis
TATTGAAGTTTAAATTATATTGAATTCTTGTAATTTATTTTTATTTATTAATTTAATTAAAGTTTAAGTCCCATGGAAAAATAGAAATATCACATTATATATAATCATTCAACTTACCAGGTTTATCATCTTTAAAGATGATGGATTAGCAAGGAGTGGTGGTGGTGTTGATATCTGCATAAAAGGCATATTCTAGCCCTGCATAAAAAATTATTTATGAATTTCTACTCCATCATATTTCATAAAATTTTTTTCCCTAAGTTTAAGTAAAAATTAGTAAAAGATAGTACAAAAAAAGTAACTTTTGGTAAAATGGAAACTACTTTTTTCAAAATTTATTTGAAAATAATAAAAAATTCAAAAAATTGAGCTCTTTTTGGTTTATCAATTTTTTACGTAAATTTAACCCTAATAAAACAAAAGTTGTTAACTTTGGCATTCAATTATTTAAGTCGGTATTTCACCTTAATGGATCCGAACTTAAAGAAGCAAATCATTTAGAATACTTAGGATTCATTATAGATTCAAATCTTGACCTTGACACACAGGCAGTTATAAATTTTAAAAAATTTCAGAGCAGCTTTTTTGGAATTTCGTATCTTTTGCCTAAAAATAGTCTTACCTCTTCACCTAAATTCAAATCATTTATATTCAAAACATATTGCTTATCGAATTTCACATATGGTCTTGAGGCGTTCACTCTTAATTCGACCACAAAGGACTCAATAAATAAATTACAAAACAACTTAATTAGACAAATGTTTGGTTTAAAAACCTACTGTCACATGTCACGAGTCTTAAAAGTACTGAAAGTATTCAACTTTGATGAACTTTATCTATTTTCAAAACTAACTTTTATTGATACAATTAAATATAATTATCAATCATCACAATTCTTAAAATCTTTGCTAAGTGACCCCCCTCTAATAAATCTTTTTCCTCCGATTTGGTACTTATTTCCAAGTACTTTAAAATTGAAACCTCAAAAATTCCAGTAAATATAAACCAACTTAAAGAAAATCTTAAGATATATCTGATTTGTAATGATGGTATATCTGATTCAATTTGGTTATGTCTTTGCAGAACTCTCCTAAATGAGCTAATTCAAAATAAAAGAAATTCATGAATTTTGGTCCAAATTATCTTGCTTTTTAACTTTTATACCTTTTTCTATTTTCGAACTAATGTTCCTTCTTTATTTTTATACTTTTATTTTTAGGTAATAATTTTTCATTTTTTAAAAAAACACAAAAACAAAAAAAAATTTTATTTTTATTTTTTAATTCTCCTTAAAGGAGGTTAATTCAATTCAATAAATAAATAAATAAAATAATTTTACCTAAATTAACGTAAAAATTAGTGAAAAATAGTAAAAAACAGTAACTTTTGGTAAAATAGAAACAAATAAATAGAAACTGACTTTTTCAAAATTTATTAGAAAATAATAAAAAATTCAAAAAATTGAGCTCTATTTGGTCTATCAATTTTTTACGGAAATTTACGTAAAACTACCAGAAATCCACTTGTCAAATCGGCACTGTAAAAACAATATATGGCACTGTGAAAAAGAAATCAAAAAATTCTAGAAAAATTTGTAATCAAAAAAATTGCCGCATTCTGAATTGAAAAAACCTTCTTTTCATAAAAGTACAAATATACTTGATTTGTCACTATGTGCAAATTCTATGATGAGTACTAAGCAACACTATTAGCGATCACTTTCCACTTTAAATGAGACACAAGTTGAGAACATTTACTTCACAAAAAATCAATTGGACTAAATTTAAATTTGAAATTTCATAAAAAATACCATTATTTATCCTAGACTAAACTGAATCAGAATCAATAAATTTAATTCAAGATTACATGAAACAATTATAAAATCTTCTTCTAAGAAAAAATTTATTTGTAATGCAATTAATCCGATTTGCATACCGGGTAATCTTCTTAAACTCATTAAATTAAAAAGGTAATTTGATAGATTAACAAATAAGTCAAACGTTGTTGAAAGCAAAATTCAAAGAATTAGAAAGCTTCAAACAATCCAATTCTAAATGCTGGAAATTATTAGAAAGTCCACCTGACAAAAATTATTCTTAGAAAATCTGACAATTCAACCAGAGTTGTTTAAAAGTCCGGACTTTTTTTTAAATTTGCTGGATCAGGCTTCATATCAAAAAATTTATATACTCTTCGGTTGTTTAATGCAATAGATTTCCCATATATCAGAATTTTCTTGCAATTTTAGCATAAATTTCTTCTTCAGTATTCAAAATTTTCAAGCCTGGACTTGGACTTTTAAAAGAAATTTTAAAAAAAAGTCCGGACTTGGGCTATTTTTTTTTTTTTTAAATTTAAAGTCTTTGCTCGGACTTAGACTTGAGACTTGTGACTTTTAAACAATTCTGAATTCAACTACCAACAACGATAAAGAGATAGTGGATATATTTAGTTTTAACATATGTAATATATTTAAGCCCGAAGCACATAAAGTTATCCATTAAAAAATTCTAGAACAACCCTTAGAAGTCATAAATCCTGATTTAATATCTGAGGTTGAATTCTTTGCCTTTTTAAGAAAGCTAAATTCTAAAGCTTATCCTGGAATAGACCAGATGACTAACAAAATATTCAAAAACTGTCTAAATGAGTTCTTACTAAGGTTCCGGCAATGCAAAACGTCCACACTATCTTAGAATTCGATTTTCGACCTCAAATTCGTAATCCATGAATGCCAATTTTTAGGGATTATTACTAAAACATGGACCCATACTTATCTCCCACATTAATACTCTGCCATTTATCCCCCACCATTCTAGTACAAAATTTTAGCAGCTTTCACGCAAGACCAAAATCTAAGCTCTAGCACATTTGGTTCGACCTCCATTTAAGCTTGAAATCAAAATAGATAGTTTTAATTAATTAAATTAATTTTTTCAATTTTTCATTAAAATAATTTATTTTTTAAGACTCTGTTTATTTCATTTTTATTTCATTTTTTAAATTTTTTCCATTCTTTAAGGTTCAGGAAATGCAAAACGTCCACGCTATCTTAGGATTCAATTTTGATCCCCCGGGATTAGATACAAATAAGCCAAAAAAACGTGCTAAATTTGGGCTTTTTTTTTTAAAAATTTCTAAGATGAATTTTTTTTTTGGAAGATAAAAATATCATTTTCTAGTTGAAAATTTTACGCTCTTTCAGATGATATGTGATTTTAACATGTTTTATATACTTTTGGTTGAGATATATGCATCTATTCATAGTATACTTTGGCAAATTAATGAAACCTTTGAGCCCACCCAGGCGAAAAAATATTAAAAAATTAAAAAATTGGCTTTATGGTGTTTTCACATATGCAGATTACGAATTTGAGGTAAAATACCAAATATAAGTTAAAATATAAAAATTAATCATTATTTTTTAATTTTAATCTCTAATAAAATCTTTTAGAAAACTTAAAACGCTAAAAGACTTGAGGTAAAAATTTGAAAATTTTTTTTTAACCTACTAAAAATCAATTTTGAATAGACTAAATCGTAATAAAAAGTGTTCATATCACAGATTAAATTGGAGAGATGAACTTGGCTATGATCAAATACTAGAATGTTATTATTTAGATGGAGAATATAGAAATCAAAGCAAGGGAAAATTGCAACTGAACTACGATATCAATTTTATTAGAGATTAAAATTAAAAAATAATGATTCCTTAGATAGTAAGAGTTTTTTTTTGGAGAAGCTCAATTGACACTATATTTGAATAAGGTTTATTTTAAAAATTATAATTTTTATTTAAAAAAAAAATCGTCAAAGATAAAAATAATTTAGTTTAATAATTTAGTATTTATAGAGTACTTAAAAGATTTTTATTTTTAATTTTTAAAACAAAATAATATAATAATGTAATAATCATTTCTATATTTTTTTAATTTAAAAAAAAAGTTAGAGTTGATTCATCAATTTTCACTTGAGAATATAAATAAAATAAATGATCACGGTATAATGAAATTTTTTCCATCAGGAAGACTAAAAAAAAATTAAGAATTAGGATTTTGTGTTTATAATTTTTTTAAGGAAAAAATAATATGGAATAATAAAATAAAAAAGGGTGTAGGGCCAAAAATTTTTAGGCTAAGAAAATCAAAAAATCTTTGTCCTTAAATCCTAATAATTTAGACTGCATGACTTTTTAAAAAGACTCACTTAAATAAAGATTTAATTTTGTTTTAAATCACTATAAATAAATAAATCACTTAATTCTGATTTTACATAAATCAAAATGTATGTATTTTTTTATAGGATTAAAATTCTCTCAAAAATCATACAATTTGACAAAAAAAATTTCAGAAAATAAATATTTGAAATTTATTAAATCTGCCTTTAATACTAAAAGAGCTATAAATTTGACATATGTTCTAAAAATGTTTTCAACAATATAGACATGCAATGTCAGTATAAAATCTTGGAAAAAAATTAGTGAAATCCAAATCAAAATAGATAGACAATGAAGCATCGAATTTAAATTAAAATGTAATGTATTTTAAAAATTAAATGTGTGTTTTCTTTAAAATAAGGTTTTTTATTTTTTATGAAGCTATCAAAATAAAAATTTTGAAATAAACTTAATAATTTTTAAATTATTGTAGGAAAATTAAAAGCTAAATTTAATGAATACATTTTCACACAATTTAACTTCTTATTAAAAAATGTAATTTTAATTCAAATTATCGACTAAATAATAAGTTATTTGAATAATGCTGTATTATTTTTAATTGTGATCCCGGTATTGATATTGATCAACATCTTTTTTGTAATCTTCGATCGATTTTTGAGTAATAATCATCATACGAGTCACAATCAAATAAAAAACTCCTTCTTCAAAATTCAATAATTAAGCCATTTTTTTTAGATTTTTTTGTGAATGTTACCCAACAGTGAACTTTCTTACCATCATTTTTATTTATTTATGAAGTTATTTATTTTTTTTAATTAACTAATTAGTTATTATGAATGTATTGAAACAGAATTTTTATATTTATTTGTTGTTTCTATTCTGAAGCTCCTTCAGATAAGAAAAAATCATAAAAAAAGAAAAAATTAAATAAATAAAAAAATAAGTTAAATAATAAAATGAAAGAAAATTAAAATGAGAATAATTTCTTTTTTCTAACCATTGTATTTTTTTCCAGTGGGGAAAGGAAAAGTCAAGGAATGGTCGGGGAAAAGAAATGTACAAGTTAGTTTTAAAATGTACAGTAAAATATTTACTAAGAAGAATTTCTTTTATTTATTTTTAAATATTTAAAGTATAAACCGCTTAGTGCCGAATATGTAGGTTTATTACCAGAGTTGTTTAAAAGTCACAAGTCCGGATTTTTTTTTTTTTTCAAAAGTCCGACCAAAGACTTTAATTTTTTTTTAATGACTTGGACTTTATTTTGGGACTTTTAAACAACTCTGTTTATAAATTTGAGTAAAGTAGAAATTATTTGAAAAATTTAAAAATATATTGTAGCTGTCCACAGTTAAGAATAAGCTGATACAAATCTGTTTTAGCTTTTAAAATATTAGTTTCGAAAAAAAAAAAAAAAGCAGAAAACTAAAAGCAGAAGACGAAATGAATAGAAATTAGAATTTAAAAAACATCATTTTGTACATCAAACATATATATTAAATTGATATATTGAACTTAATTAATAATAATAATAATAATAAGCTGCATCAGGGTTTACCCGTTGAGCAAGACCCGAAGGCTTCGATATAGTAGCTAAAACGAGTTCATTAATAAATGGTTTAATTGTTTTGTTTTTTTGCAGTCAAAAAAATCGAATGTGAAATCGAATGTGGAATTAAGTAAGTATTATGTAACGGGTGTTCAAAAAATCTCGGTGCTTTTTTTTAATTTGAAAAAAAAATATGTTGCGGTAGACCGATCCCCATAAAATTTTACACAGGGGTACTTTGGGCTATCTTGTATAAAAATATATGGTCAGCTTTTCAGTTAAAGCCTTCCTGAAATAGGCAGCCACATAACCTTGAACTTCCTCAAACCCTCAAAATGTCCTCTAGCATTTCGATTTTCAAAATGTATTTTTACATATTGTCGAATAGACAATTGAATGAGGATTACAAAGATATATAGATTATGTCTGTGCGATGTTTTGTTCAAAAGTTATGGTCAAAAAACTCTTATTATTACCTTAATTTCCGATGGGTGAAAAAAAAGCGTAATTTCACTTTATTAACAATAACTTTTGAACGCAATAAGCTATCGTCTTAAAATTTTTAACTTAAGTAAAAATAAAACTTAGTAATAAAATAAAATTTAAATCAAGTTCATCTTTATATCCCTTCGCCTTTTAGACCTATTTTTGACCAAAATGTTCATGGTCTGATTTAAACTAAAAAAAATTAAAGAATAAAGTTTATGGTCCAATTTATATATGCTCAATTGAAAGATAAAAGAATAAGCTTTAAAATTATATATAATATTAAGTTATGGCAATTTTGGTTTTTTAATAAATTTTACATTAACTTTTTTTTTTAAAAAATTTATTTATTTTTTTACTTTTTTTCATTTCAAGCAGTAAGTACCTTTCGAATTTTCGACTTGCCTAACCCGGGTTGTAAATGAATTAATAGCGCTTTCAATTTCTTCTATTGGAACTTTTCTTTTCTGATTAAAAAACCAAAATTGCCATAACTTAATATTATATATAATTTTAAAGCTTATTCTTTTATCTTTCAATTGAGCATATATAAATTGGACCATAAACTTTATTCTTTAATTTTTTTTAGTTTAAATCAGACCATGAACATTTTGGTCAAAAATAAGTTGGACCTCTGCATACATTTAGTTGAGGGCTGCCCGGAAAGTCTTCTCTTGTGTCCTCTGATTCCCCTTGCTGGACCAGTTTGTGTGAGAGAACTACATTGCACGAGAGGATTCACTCAGGACACTTCGTTGAAGCCATTGTTGAACTTGAATAACTGGATCAGATCCCCTCTAATTCTGCGTTCATGAAGTGGCGTCAGACCTAATACAGTGAGACGGTCTTCATAGCTCCAGTTTCTGATTCTAGGCACCAGCTTGGTAGCTCTCCTCTGAACGGTCTCTAATGCTCTGATGTCTCGCTTACTGGATGGTGACCAAACTGATGAGGCGTTTTCCAAGTGGGGCCTCACATATGCGCAGTAGAGTGTCTTGCAGGTGTCGATGGTCCAGAGCCTGAACGTTCTTCTCAGCTGTCCAAGGATACGGTTTGCTTTGTTGGCCTGAATCCTGATATGACTAGAGAACTTTAAATTACGGTCGAAAGTGACTTCGAGGTCCTTTTCAAATTCTACAGATTTGAGAATGTGTGGTGCGTCGAACTCGCCCATGAATAACTTCGTGTTGGTTAATTTGCTCTTACCAGACCTGCTAAACTCCATTACCTTGCACTTGTCGACGTGAAAGAGCATGCGCCACGTGTTAGACCACTCCATAAGTGCATGGAGGTAAGCCAATTAAAATAGATAAAATAAAAATTAATTAGTATTAAGATAGCAATTACACAATGCAGTTGAGAATTCAACATATCTTATTAAAATTATTAAAAATAATCGAGAATTAAATTCAAATTTTTTTAATTTATTTTGTATTGTGACAGATCCGTAAGCAAAAGATAGCAATTTTGAGTGTAAGTATTGTCCACTCAAAATTTTGAATCAGTCACTCACACTCATTTAGACTAAAAAAAAAACTTGAATTTCTTTTTCAAATTTTTAAATAATTTATTTGAAAAATTTAAATTTTCAGAAAGTCATTGTCGGAAAAATGTTTGATGAAAAATTAAATTGAAGAATTTCATCAAATGGATTGATTGATAATTGTTAAAATATGTTCCTATAGAACGAATTTTACCAATTTTTTTATTAATATTTAGCATACTTTAAAAATTAAGAAAATTAAAAAATCTAGTTGTCTCATGGTTTACTAAAAGAAAAAAGCCACCTAGAACACCTCTACCTTTAAATCAAACCTGTCCTTTTATTTTTATCAAGAAAAAATCTATGTTTAAATGTCTTCAAGGTGGCCTTTTTCTTTTAGTAAACCATGAGATAACTTACTAATATTTAACTTACTTTTAGTGGCCGGCCACGAAGGGGTTTCTAAAAAATTATCTACCTTCAAAAAAATTGTCTTTTAAATAATATATATTTATCTTATTAAAGTTCCAGAAATTCATAAAAAAATATTTAAAAAAAAAGTTTTGGTCATAGGTGATCCCTAGGACTATAAAAACGATTCAAGGGAAAAAAAACATTGTTTTTGGCTGTGTTTCAATAAATAAAATTGACACACCCTTTTTTTTAGATAAAAATATACACCAAAATTTTATGCTCTCTAAGAATATATATAAAAATTATAAAAAATATAAAATAAAAATAATATAAAAATTAAAATTCAGATGGCACTTAAATTTTATATTTCTTTTAATTTGAAAATTCAGTGGTAACTGACGAATTGGTTTTTTAGAATTTTTTTTTATTCCTCTTAAAAATATTTCCAAATAGACTAGGATTTGTACAATTTCAGATTTTTTTTTAATATCATTTATTTTTTTTTCAAAGAACATTCTTTCTCAACTACCTAAAAATTTTAATTTTTCAGTTTAATTATTATTAAATAATCTTAATAATTTTTTTGTAACAATATTAATAAAACTTTTTTATCTTAAAGAAATTATCCAAAATTTTTAGTTATTATTTTTTAAGTGTGAGTAATCTTGTTAAGGAATGGAATATTTTTCAATCTAATTTTACGTTTGACTGGTTATTTTAATTCTAGTCAACTAATTATTAAAAGATAAAACATTCTTGTTACGCCAGAGAACAGGACTAGAATTAATGAAATATTAAAAATAATGATCCATTTTATTTTATTTTGTTTAGTTTTTGAAAAATTTTTAAACAAATATTTTAAAGCATTGTACTCCATAGCATACATAACTTGGGAAATTCATATTTAATTAACTTTATTTTTTTATCGGAAAAATTTGAGAACTTAATTAGAAATATTTTTATTCGAAAATAGAAAAGTCAAAAAGTAAAAAAACAAGTTAATTTCGCATAAGTTTTAGAGTTAAAAGAAAAGAAAATTTTTCTAAATTTTTTAGTTTTTAATTAATTGAAATCGAATTCACAAAAATTAAAACATTAAAAAGTTTAATAGCTTCTTGAAGTTGATAAATTCACAATGTCATTTCAATTCAATTGGGTTATCTTTAAATATTGAAATTAATCTGTTAATCAGTTAATAATAAATAATTTTTAATTAAACATGCTTTATATTTAAGTAGATTTAAAAAATATAATAATTTAAAAAAACCTGCGGCGTCAACGAGAGGACAGACTCAAAAGTCAGATCGCAGAGTTTTACATCTCATGAAATTAGTGATTATCATAAGTTTGTAAACGCAAGAATTCTCTTCTTCTCAAAACGGGTTGCACTTTAGTGGAATCTATTATCAGCCTTTATTGTTGAGGCGAATAGCATGAATAGGTTTAAAGCGTGTTTGGACGAATGGTTGTTGACAAATGGTACCAAATTGGTTTAAAGAACCTAAATTAATCGATATTTAAAAACCGACCTAAAACATTTTGTTAGGAATACTCGGACTACGTTATTTACTGCTATTGCTGAATGCTACTCCGTTGCAGTTTGTGGATAAGATCCACGCAGTACCACTACTAGTGCTACTTCTATACCAATTTTCTCATTCCATTGATAAACTAAATTTTTTATATTTAAATTTATAGACAATTTTTTTTTAAGTTTGTATTGAAATTTATTTATTTCAAAAGATCTAGTATTCTAAATTGAATTTAAAAATTAAATTCAAATATTAAATTCAGAATAAATATAAAATGAAAAGGTCGATCTTTTCGTTTTATATTTTTTGAGTTAATGCATTTAAATTTATAAAAAAAGATTTAAACAAATTCAGATTAAATAAAATCAGTTTGTATTGTTAGTTTTTATTTTGATTTTGGATTTGAAAAATAATCCTGAAAATTTAAAGCTTCAAGAAATTAAGTTACCAAAACTCATATAATTTTCAAATATATTCTTTTTGTTAAAATTAAATTTTTTTTTATTTTTTTGAATAATTTATTTAGTGTACGGATTAAGCATTTTTTAAAGTGTTGATCATTGTGCAAAAAATCTAAAAAAAAGATAGGGTTTTATTACACCTTTTTGGCGTTCAATAATGGTCATTTCTTTATGCTAAATTATCTGGTAATTTTGTCTTAAAAGTTTAACTCTTGATTAATGTTAAAAATCGAATATTTTGTATGATTTAATAATTGATTTTTTTAAAATTAAAATTTAATAATTAAAACTTTAAGTATAGACAATTCAATTTGATTAAAAATATAATTCTATTTAGATTAAGAACCATCGATCGAAAATTGAATATTAAGCTTTTTTAAATTTTTAAATCGAAAGCAAAATTTGGTAGTTTTCTTTTATTGCCTTTAAAAAAATAACCCCAAAATGAATTTTTTATTCAAAAATATTTTTATACTTCTATTCACAAAATTAAGGAAATAAAATCATTTTTCAGTCTATTTCTATGAAAAAATCATAAATTTTAAAACTTAATTTCTGTTTCTTTTCTAATTATTTTGTGAGTTTATATCTTAGGTAAAAAGTTTCAGAAGTCTAGGTTGAAGGTTTCGTTTAAATCTTCAATTGCTTTTCGAATAGCTATTTTTGATCTACTTATCAACTCAAGCTGAAAAATTAATTTATGAACTAAACTTAAACAAGTACTCAATTTTTTTTATTCAAATTTAGAAAAAAATTTTCAAATAAATCAAATTCAAATTTTGAATATATTTTTCATTGTTTCTAATTGTCTAATAATTGTTCAAAAACACATTTAATTCCAACACCAATTTTAATAAAAGAGTTTTAAAGAAATAATTTTGTTATTTTATTAATGTTGGAATTTGCACTTATTTAAAATTCTATTTAATAGTTCCATACTTAATTTGAGTACTAATTGAAACCAGGGTTTCGGAGGAAAATTTAGTTCGACATTAATATTTGATTTTTACAGAGAATTTAATTTATTTATTTATTTGATAACTTCATTAATTAATTTATTTAGAGTTTGTTTTATCACAAGAGAATGCAATTTTTTTTATTTTTTATATTTGAATTAGCAAAATTTTAAAACTCTTAAAAACATTTTAGCTTTCGTTTGAAAAAAATTGATTTTTGGCTGTTAATTTTATTTGTTAAGTGATAGACTATTTATTTACTTAATTTTCTAAGTAAAATTTTCAAATGGTTTTCACTGTCAAGTCCTGATTCAAACAAAAAAGTTTAGCTAGTTAATTTTTAAACATTGTCATTAAAGCAGACTAGATTTAATAAATTTTCTATTGAATTTTTTCAGAATTAATTATTGATCAGTTTTTAAATTATTCGTTCTAATTAGTCGTTTTTGAATTCAATAATTTCTTTGATCCTTGGTAAATTCAAGTATCTTTCATTTTAAATCCATTATCAGAATAAATAATTTTGTTGAAACGAATTAAGCAACTGATTTTGTTCAAATAGAAAAATATTTCAGAAGGAAGTAACTGGCAATACTTAAAAAAAGAAATTAAAATAAATGAATAAATTCTTGATGAAATTTTTTAAAAATTTATTTCAAGGCAAATGTTAAATTTTCATCTGTAAATATTTAGCATATTTGTTTACAAATTTAGTTTCTTATCTATAATAAACACTGTTTCTCAAAGGTTTCATTTTGAAGTGAATTTATTAAATACTCTGAGAGATTATCTAATATATCCATGTACGGAGTCATATCAATTCAGTGCTTACGCATTTTTTGCTATTTTCATTTGAGTTTTAGGGCTTTTTTTTTATTAAATTGGGTATTTCATTGTTTAAAACTATAAGTAAATTTCGACTCAAAATGCGTTCTGGCATTAGAATGCAATATTTTTATCAGATACAAAAACCTAGTTGTATTTTCTCATTAGACCAGTCGAATGTCCATTAATTAAAACATCAGCTTTAATTCTTCCGAAAAATTTTTTCTAATAATCTAGAGGATCCTTGATGTTCGAGGTGATAAATCATTTTGTCCCTGATTAATTATAAAATTTATTGAATGTTAAATTTGATCCTAAAAGCCAAAGTTAATTTTCTATTGAATATGAAGATTAATCAAAAATCATGTAAAATAGTAATTAATTTAATTTTCAAGTTAATGTTTACATACAAAATTTTGTTTAATCAAGCATATTGATTAATTTTTTAATAATTACTCTCGAGGATGCATTTCAAGATTGGTAAAAATTCAGAATAATTAAGCATAGTTGAAATATGTTTATCTAAAATAAAAAATTACAAGATTAATTAGCAAAATAGAACTCATTATATAAATCTATTTTTGCTTTTTAATAAAACATTTTGTTTTTTCCGAAACTTTTGAGTATTTATTGAAATCTGAACTTTATTTATCTTAAATTTTGTCTGTTTAGATGATAAACTATAATGTAATAAAACCAATTTTATTTTAGACTCGCAAATCTTAAAAGTCATTTTCATGAAATTTTTTGGGAACATATCTTTATATTTATCTTGATTTCACTAATATTTCAATATTTTAGTAATAAAGGAACTATTATATAATTTCAAAATCAAAATTTTGAAAAAAGTTAAAATCTAAGCCATTTTAAAGTTTTTTCATGACTTAAATTAATTTTTATCTAAATTTAAAGAAAATAAAAATTGATTTATCTTTTTCAATTATAATATAATTTCTCATTTTTTTATTATCAAGATGCGTCAGGCTTGTAAAACAAATTAGATTTTTAGACATAATTTTAAACTAAAATATTGATTAGAAATATATTAAAGTGAATTCAATTTTGTTAACAATCGATTTAGAATATGTGGGATTTAATTAAAAAAATGAACAATCTATGCCCGACAAAAAAATGCTGCTAAAATTGTTTTTAGAAATTAAAATTAAAAAATAAAGACTCAAATCAAATTAACTGACTTGATTGAAAGTTTTAATTGTAAGCTAAAATTTTGTAAAATTTTTTACTCAATCTGAAGAAAAATAGTAAAAAATAATAAGTAACACGAAGAAAGAAGAAAACAAAGATATTTGATTTTAGCAATTTTTATTTATTTATTTATTTATTATCGTTCTAGAATTAAAAATAATTAAATTAAAATAAAAAGAAAGTTCGCTCGAAACTTTGAAAATAACCATAAGATAAGATCATTTAATTGAATTTGTTGAAAAATTTGAAAAGAACTTTAAATAAATTTAGTCCCGTGTTGAATAATGTGATAAAAGGAGGCCTTTTAGCTAAAAAAATAAGAAAATGTATAAAATCAAGTTGTTTTGAAAAGGTAAAAATTGCTAAAAATGTTAAAAGTTTCAATTCTTAAAAACTGAGTTATTATGTTGAGTTTAAAATAAAGATTTTACGGTAGAAAAAAAATATGTATACATAAACATGTTTTTTTAAAATGACGATTGTGAAATAAATCATAGATTAGTTGAATTGAAAACATCAGGAAAATTTTTCAGGCACTAATATGTATTGAATTAGCACCAGATAAATAGTTAAGCAACTAAAAATTGATGAATAAAAGAAAGAGAAGTTATTTAGATATTTTCATTTAGTCATTTTAAAATTTAAATGTCAGCATCAGTTTGATACAATTTCTTTATCTATTTAGTTTTTAGCAGAGTTGTTTAAAAGTCACAAGTCTCAAGTCAAGTCCAAGTCCGGAATTTTTTTTTTATCTTTTTTTTCTAAAGTCCGAGCAAAGACTTAAATAAAAAAAAAAAGTCCAAGTCAAGGTTTTAAAATTTTGAATTACTGAAGAAGAAATTTATGCTAAAATTGCAACAAAATTCTGATATGTGGCAAATCTATTTGCATTAGATAACCCAAGAGTATGTAAATTTTTTGATATGAAGCCTTATCTAGCAAATTAAAAAAAAAAGTCCGGACTTGGACTTTTTTTAGGAATTTTTAAACAACTCTGGTTTTTAGCTGGATATTATGATTTAATTGTTCTTTTTGCTATGTTAAAATGAATATAAACTGCAAGAAATTTCTATCTTTTTCAAGATTCTGGATCTTCTTTTTTGAAAAATTTTTAAAGAATCTCAATTGTTTAAAATGAATTTTAACTTAATTTTATTAAACATAATGATGAAAATTGTTTAAACCCTAAATTAATCAAGAAAATGATAAAATTTTAATATTGAAAAGCATTTTAAAATCAGGCAAAATTTTTTTAATTCATTTTAATTACTTTAATTTAGCTGAAACTGGAGCATTGTTTTTATTAATTAGACAAAAATCGAAAATGGTACTTAGGTGATTCTGATCAGGGATTGATTGAGAGTTTCTCTTTGGGCTCGTTTTTTAAGGACACCAGATAATAGGAAATTGAAAGAAAACAAAATGTCATAAATTATTTTATTTATTTTTATTTCTTTCAAAATAAATTCTTTAAAAAAATCATAATTATGATTTGATGCAGTATTTCAATTAAATGAATCAATTAAAAAAAAACAAAATTTGGCAATATTTTGGAAAATTTAACTAAATCTTGTAATGTAATTAAAATAACTTTTTAGTTAAAAAAATAAAATTATTTACAAATTCAAATTTTATTTTTACAAGCTTACAAATAAAATAAAATTTCAAATCATTTTAAATTTAATTATTAAGGTCTTGTCGGTGAGGTGAACCATAGTTCACCTTTTATGAGAATAATTCTTGTTCT
>QEOQ01000256.1:757388-777454 GCA_010279815.1 Brachionus plicatilis
CTGTATTATTTAGACCCTATTAAAATTAAAATTAGATGCTTTTAAAATTAAAATTTTGTAAATTTACTAGAACTGATAAGTAATCATTTTCTCGAATGTTAAGAAGAACTATTTAATAAATAATTATTAAAAATCAAACAATATTCTGCTAGCTCATTTAAATAACATTTTTTAAAAATCATAATAATTTATTTTCAGATGTATTGTTTATATAAAAGAATATAAAATAATTGTAGATAGAAACTTATTAAAATTAAGTATCAGTTGTCTTTCTCAAGACAAGCTAAAATCGCGAACTATGGCATATTTAAATTTTTAATTTTGTCTGATTTTAATTTTTCTATTTTTTGAAGAGAGCTTATAAAAATAAAGAAAAATATCAATATATATCAAAACAAAATCATTCAGAAGGTTCTCTTTGTAATTGATACTATTTATTATTGTTAGTAATAATAATATCAACTAAAATTTCAGTGTCAATTGTATTCAAATAGTCAAGCAGCCAGCAAAGTACAATTTAAGAGCTTTGAAAATTTTTATTCTACCGAATAAAAACGAAGCACTTGTTATGTAATATTTTTAAAATCAGGACTTATATATTTGACAAATAGAAAGAATTTTGTAATTAATTTTTTTTATTTTATTCAAGAATATCAAATTTTTTTTTGAAAATAATAAAATGAATAATTTTAGATGCAAATATCTTGAAAATTAAATTCACACATCTGACACTAGACCTAATATTTTTATTTAAAAGTCGAAAATTTATTAGCTTTTTCGATTAGAAAATATAATCAATCTTACTTAAAAAATATTTTCGAATGTTTTTGTTTCATAATTGACTTAAAAAATAAGAAAATAATATTAAAAGTATTTAAAATACATGAGATTTTCCATAAAAATGAAATTAAAATGATGCTAAATGCTTTTTTGATATTTTGTATTGTCACACATGTTCAAAAAAAAAAGCAAAATATTTTAAACAAGATTTTTACTTTAGAATTTTACTAGAGCCTATTTGAAAAAATTAATAAAAATTATTTTTGTTGTTAAAAAAATTTTATTTTTAAATTGAATTTATTTCTTATTTACCTGATAAGGATTTAATCTTATAATTAAAATAATTAAAACAATTTGTATTAGCCTTAATTTATTTAAAATTTTACAACAAGTCTAGGATTTTTTTTGGTATGTTAAAATATCTTAATCTTTGAAAAAATTATTGAGAATTTTTTGATGAATTGACAAAATATACGACATGATTCATTCATCGCTCCGGTTCTTTCTTTATTAACATTTTACAAAGAAAATGCATTTTTTGTTTATCTATGTTCATTTTAGTGCAGATAAAATAAAGACAATAACAAAATTATTTTTTTATTCTATTAAGGTAATTAAAAAATAAAAACCAAAAATCCTTCTTTTTTCTGGTTCGCTTCACCCCAATATTTGTTTGCCAAGTTTCCATTATAATGAGGTTTTTTTTCAAATAATTTTTAAAAAATTTATTTTTTAATAAATCTTGAATCTAATTAACAATAGTCAACAAAAAATAGTACCCAAACAAACAAAATCTTATAAAAGCATGAATGATTAGCCAACAAAAAAATTTAATCTACCACTGTTTGACTTTTGCCAATCGATAGACTGAAATTTAAACTCAGATAAATAAAAATAAAAATTTACTAATTTAAAAAAAGCTGAATAATATTATTCATTAATCAGCTCTTTGTATTTATTTCTATCGTACTCAATATCTTCCAAGAGAATATAATTTTTTATAATATTCTTAAAAGTGACTGGTTTTTGGAGCATTTGAAATTTGTCGTACAATTTGAGTACATTTTTGTGAATTTCGATGGCCAGATCCAGTCTAAAAACATCCCTGGGGGACATGTAGTGCACTGCGATGATGGAATCGGCACAACAATCAAAGCCTTTTTTGAGAGGATTTTCGGCATAGCTGCGCAACCAGTCCGGATAATGTCCCAGGAAATGTCCCATCAAACTCAAAACTAAAAATCTCTCACGACCATTCTGGTCAGCTGACTTGCCCAATTTGCCATCGTACTTTCTAACACAAGCATTTATATCCACATCATCTGTGCCAGTATTGGGACAATTGGCCACTTTTTCTACCATTGCTTTATTAATAGTTGTAAAAGCAGCATTGCTCAGAACATAACCAGGCCCTCCTGAATGATAACCACCTTTTACTATCACTTTAAAATTATAACCATATGTTATAGACTCATTTGATGATTTATCTTTTAGAAACTCTTTTAGATTTGCCACATTTACATAAGCATCGTCATCAACTATGTAGTACCAGTCATAGGAGGGCAACTTTTGGTAAACATACATCATAGAATAGTAGAGTTTAAGAGTCAAATTGCCATGGCTTTCTTTGACCAGACCTTTGGGCTGAATCATGTAAAAATTTTCAAACACTTCGACTGTTTCCGATTCATCTTTGGGCTTAAGGTGCTTGGGAAGAAGCGTGACAAAGCGGTAGTTGTCGCACTTATGGCCCCAAACTCGAAAGGCATTCAGTGTTTTGTTTGATTTTATGTTATTTGGATGAGTTTTGATCAAACAAAAAACAGTTGGATAATCCGACTTAGTCAAATTTTGAGATGGATTAATCAATTGATTAATTTGGTAGTTTGGCTCGCTTTTTTCCACTGAGACTTGAGTTGGCTTGAAAAAGAGTCCATTTTCTGTTTGTGCCATGAACAAAATGAACACTAGAACAAGAACTGTAATTGAGAAAAAATATTTTGTCTGAAGATTCATTTGAGTTCTGAGGCTTTTTGCATAAGATATTTGACAATTTAGAAAAAAAATTTAAATGTGTTATCTAAATATTTAGTTCAGCTTTTTAAAATTATTTTGTTGCTTGATGGTTGCAGGCAAAAATTATTTTGAATTATTCGTTCTCATTCAAAAGGTAATTTCGTGCAATACCTGGTTACACAATTTTGCTTTTGTTGACTGCTTGAGTTATTCAACCAAATTATGGAAGGCTAAACTTTGCTGATTCATTGATGATTTGTTTGAATTCTATGAAGAGATAATTTTGGATGGAAAAAAAATTAAATACAATAAGTTTATTTTTTTGTTAAATTGAAAGCCAAACAATTTATTTTTGATAATTTTTTGTAAAAATTGCTTAAATCTGATAAAAAATTGTCAACTGAACAATTAGGTGCCTTGACGATTGTAAAGTATGGCTATCAAATTGACTCAGAAGTTTTTAATCAATGTTTTTTCATTTTATCTTTAATTTAAAATTATAAATCTTAAATTATTAAGCAAATATTTTTTGTCTTTAAATTTAATTACTTCAAATTTAAGCCATAAAATAGGTAGAGTAACATATTTTCTTTTAAATAAAATTTTAAAACAAAAAGTTAAAAAAAAAAAAATAGTTTGTATCTCAGTGGAAATATAGCAGCATGTGTCAAAATTGGGTCCAAATGTTGAAACCCTTAAAATTATTCATAACAAATTGATTTATACTTGATTTATTTATTTTTATGAATAGTTTCCATGCCACGATTTCAAATAAATTGCTTTCAGACAAAATTTAAAAAATACCAGTTTACACAACCAAACTTTATTACTACGGTTTTTAAAACAAGAATGGTTTTCGAGTTTATTTTTTGTATTATTAAATAAATTAATAATTTGGTGTTGTTAATTTGGTGATTTTTTAAAATTGAATTTACTTTGAATATAATTTTTACAAGATTTATTTTTTCTTTGATCAGAGAAAAAAGGGCATATTGTTTTATCAAAGATTTTATTATTTAGAACATTTTCCAAAAAAATTATATTTTTTTTTATTTTGATTGATAAAGCACATTGAAATGATCCCTAGTTAAATCTTTGATATTTTATTAATTTTGATAATAGTTCCCTCTCTAAATAACCCTGATTAAAAATGGCCCAAAAAATTAGTGTTGAAAATGGCATATTATCATCATCAATTATCATCTTTGATATTTTCATACATCAAAAAACAAAAATACTTTTGTGAGGGAAAATTATATTTATTGATATTAAATATAATAAAATAAGAGCAAAAAATCATAAATTGTAACAAACATGAAAGTAAAAAAAAACAAAATTTTTATTTTTTTACAAAAAATAATTAATACTGAATAAAGATAGGTTATCTTTTTTTATGTTTTGATCCAGTAGGTCTACCCCGTTTTCTTTTTGCCTCTGACTCACTGTTTCTTTCTTTTTATTTTGTAAAAGTGTTTTTCGTCACAGGTGATCATTGGATTTTGACTCAGAATCAGCCTCATTAACATAAAGAATTTTTCAATAGAAAAAATACACTGATGAAAAAAAAAAGATTTTTGAATATTATACTTAATATCAGGTTCAACATTAACTTCCATCAATTTCCATCTCAATAACATTTTTTTGGAGAAATATCCCAAGTGCGAGAACGGTTAAATTTAGACTTTAGTGGCATAAAAATAATTTTTAATGAAATTGAGTTTAAATTTAGTAAATCTATTCAAAAAATAATCAACAAAATTATTTACTTTAATTCTGTCTAGTTTATTTTTGAAAAATTTTAGTCTAAAGTGATCTCTTGGATAAAATACAATTTAAGTAAAAAAAAAAAGCGTTGTTTTTTGCTTTTTTTTAAAAACAAAAATATACAGTGGTATTCCTCATTTTATATTTTACCTTATTTTAAAATATGGTAAAATACAAAATGTGGAATGTAGAAAAATTTTTTTCAATTTTATTATTGAGCTCTCAATTTTATTATTTTCAAAATTATTTTTGTTGTTAAAAAAATTTTATTTTTAAATTGAATTTATTTCTTATTTACCTGATAAGGATTTAATCTTATAATTAAAATAATTAAAACAATTTTTATTAGCCTTTATTTATTTAAAATTTAACAACAAGTCAAGGATTTGAAAGAATTACAAATTTTTAAAGGGCAAGCTTCTTTTAGAACCCTAAGTATAAATTTTTTTTTTCACAAAAAAAACGAAATTTGTCGTTCTAAAGGACGTTGTGTACGAATTTCAAGTCAAAAATTAGAAATTCAGACAGCACTTAAGATTTGAATTTCCAGAACTCCAACAACAAATTATTATTTCGTCTATAAAAAAAACATTTTTATCGTAATTTTTAGTTTTTATTTTCAGCTAGATTTGTTTAATAACTACAAATTGGTCAAATGCAGCTCGAACTGGTCAAATGCAGCTCGAACTAGATAGAAAAAACTGGGGAGAATTATTTGAAAATAAAAACATTGAACAATGCTATGACGACCCAGTAAATTTAAAAACCGGAAAAAAAATGTAAAATCAACGAAAAATACAATCGTAAAAAAACGCCGAAGATGGTCATAATATATGCAAATTTTTCGAAATAACTTGTTGAAAATTTTTCGCAAAGTTAAATTGACAATTTTACATAAAATGAAAGTGAAAATTTTACGAAAATCTTAATCATTAATTTTAAGCATCTTATTTAGTTTTAGTTTTAGTTCATTAATTTAAAAATTAAACTCAGTTTTTAAGTTGAAAATGTTTTTTAATCAGACTAGAATTTTTTAGATTTTTAAAATAGAGAAAAAATTAATTAAATTGAATCGATTGAATAATTAATTGAATTGAATTTAATAATATCCTCGCAAATTTTTAAATAGGGTAAAATTTTAATTTGAAGCATAGTTTAAGTAAAGACTCAAATTTTGAACTTTTGAATCAGATAAATTGGTCAAATTTAGAAAAAAGTTCTAATTAGTGATCTATCGGCTGATAAAATATAAAATTAAGTTAAATTTATTTTCTGAGAGCAATTTTCTGATTTTCGACTCAAAACTTCCGGCTTTCGGCAGTAAATTCTTGTTATTAAAAAAAATAATCTAAAATATAGATACAAAAATTAATTAGCAAGATAAATTATTTAGAAAATAAGAATGTGAATATAAGCAGTAATTTAATATAATTAAGATGTGTGTTTCATGAAAGGCTAAATATGAAGGATTTAATAAAAAAAACGTTATAATTTTATTTCATATTGAAAAACGTCTTTTGAATTCTAACAGCCAATTAAATCTTTTTGTTTGAGTAAACACTTGCAAAGTACAAGATTGAAACCTAAAGAAAAGACTCCTCCCACTAATATAAATTGGACTGAGTAGAAAGCTATTATCAAAATATATCATTAATCAATAAAAAATTGTGCGCAAGCCGTTCGCAACAGCCCTGGTGGTCTTTCACCTAAATTATTTTTTAATATATTCAAAAAATTAATTTATCAAAATAAAAATATAAAAATTATGTGATTACATTTGTAAATTTCTTAAAGATTTTACCAAAAAGTAATGCTTTAGTAAAAAAAAAATCTCTAATTGTTTTAAAATAATTTAGTTAAAAATATTGAATGTGAAAATAGATTTAATTTGCAATAATTTTTCGTAAATTATTTTTAAAATTTTTTGAAAAAAAATTAGGAAAAAAAAGCGTAAATATTTCGAAGATTTTAAATAAATAATTTTACGAAAAAAAAATCAGCAAAAAAAGCGTAAAAATTTCGAAAATTATTAATAAATAATTTTTCGAAAAAAAAAATCTGTAAAAAAATCGTAAAATTTACGAAAAAGAAATTTTTTTACGTAAATTCTCGATAATTTTCGAAAATGTATTTTACTGGGGAGTTCTTAAATACGTACAATTCTCTTTGTGACAAATTTATACCCAAATTCAAACAAAAAATTAATAAACGTAAGCCTTCGTGGATAAATCCAGAGCTCGCAAAACTTATAAGAAAAAAAAAGTCGCTCTGGCATCAACTTCGGGCTTCCGGAGGCAAAAACCGAAGCCTCGAGCAAAGCTACACCTCAGTAAAAAGGGAAATTGAAAAGAAATCAAGGGACTCTATCAGATTATTCGAAAAAAGCCTAGCTGATGATAAATTAAACCTGAAAAGACTATACGCATACGTTAACGAGAAGCAGAAAGTAAAAATGCGTATAACGTCGATCACAAACGATTCCGGTGTTTCCACGACCAATAGAAATGAAATCGCTGATACGCTCAATAAACACTTCAGCTCCGTATTCGTCAACGAAGAGAGCTCAAGTGAAATGCCAATTTTTAATCCAAGGACCAATGAAAAAATAAGCGACACATCTTTTGCTCCATCGAACATATTAAAAATATTAAAAAAGTTAGACATATACAAATCAATAGGCACTGACGGCGTCCATCCTCACGTATTCAAAAGCTGCGCCAACGCTTGGGCTCTCCCGTTAAGCATGACCTATAAGCTCTCTCTTGACTCTTGTGCAGTTCCCAAAGCTTGGCGTGAAGCAAACGTAACTCCGTTATTCAAAAAAGGAAACAACACTGACCCTTCCAACTACAGACCAATCTCTTTAACTTCAGTTGAATGTAAAATAATGGAAAAAATTCTAAAAACGACAATAATGACTCATTTAACGAAATTTAAGCTACTAGCAAATGAACAACATGGCTTCATCAAAAACAAAGCATGCATTAAAAATCTACTCGAAACTCTTGATTTTACCACGAAAGCTTTGTCTAATAAAAAATCAGTCGACATTCTCTTCCTCGACTTTGCAAAAGCCTTCGACAAAGTACCGCACAAACGTCTACTTCATAAACTGGCCAATTACGGAATAAGCGGGCCTCTATTAAGCTGGATCGAATCCTTTTTGACAAACCGACGCCAAAGAGTTGTTTTAGGAGAGCACCAATCGAGCTGGAGCGCTGTCAGGAGCGGGGTACCTCAAGGATCTGTTATTGGGCCGATTCTTTTCATATTATATATTAACGATCTCCCAGGCTTATTAGAAAACAAATGTAAAATGTACGCAGACGACACAAAAATAATCAGCGAAATTGACCACATGTTTGCACCGACAGACAACTTAAGGCTGCAACGAGACATCGACAAAATAACAGAGTGGACGAACACTTGGTTAATGCGCCTAAATATTGAAAAATGTAAAATAATGCACACTGGTAAACGTAACCCTCAATTCAAATACTCAATGCAAAAATACGAATCACAAACAGAACGTATCCAAATAACTAAAACGGAATGCGAACGAGACCTCGGTGTACTAATCTCTAACGATATGAAACCTAGCTGCCAAGCCAACAAAGCTGCTTCGAAAGCTAACAGCATTTTATCAATGTTAAAAAATACATTTGTATATAAAGACGCAGCTCTGTGGAAAAAATTGTACACTGGGTTTGTTAGACCCCATCTTGAATTTGCTGTCGCTGCTTGGAATCCATACTTAACAAAAGATATAAATTCATTGGAAAAAGTTCAGCAAAGGGCAACAAAAATCCCTCATAAGCTTAAACAATTCGATTATCCTACGAGATGCACTAATCTAGGCCTTACTACACTATCAACCAGAAGACTCAGGGGTGACCTGATTCAAAAGTTTAAACTCGAAAACGGTCTAGAAACTATCGACTGGCACATACCACCGATCTGTTCAATGCCACGTGGTGGACACAGAGGTCACTTCAGAAGAGAAATCATCCGTTTTTGTAACCCGCGACACAACTTTTTCAATAACAGAATCGTAAACGAATGGAACAAGATACCAGACGATATAATAAAATCTAAAACAGTCAACGAATTTAAAAACAAGCTGGACACGTACTGGAAAAACTGCTATAGGACGTCATCTACTGATGACGTGCTCCGCATGGTTTAGGCCATGTCGCAGTTTAAATACTACTACTACTACTAAATTATTTTCGTAGTAAAAATAATTAAATTCGTAGCAAAAAAAATAAAAATAAAAGCAAAAATTTATTAGTTAAAGTAGCAAAATAGATTTATCAGTAGTAAAAAATAAAAAAAATTGTAAATTATTATATAAAATATTTATTAATAGAAAAATTCACACATTTCTTAGAAATGTTTTTTAGTGTTATTTTATGGATTTTTTCTAGGACGGCCTCTTTTTCTCGGAGCTAAATTTGAAGATGTTGTTGGTTGTACAATAGTTTGAATGTCATTATTAATACTTTCGGCTTGATCTTGGTCATTATCATTTTAATTTGAAAGCGGATCTTGGTTGATTGATCGAGCCATATATGTGAAACTAATAAGAAGATTTTGGCGATGTTTGTTTGCCTACAAAAGTGGTGTAAATTATGCAAACGTTTTAAAAACATATTTTTCTGGAAAATCCAAAGCAAAAACTGCAGAACATTTAAAAATTTCTAACTCTTTATTGGATTAAAATTTAAAAATTCAAGTAAACTAATTTGACATTTAATTCTGACGTTTTACATAATAAAAAATTATGATTATTCAAAAATTAGTTTCAAACTCATTTTATTCAATTTTTTTGTTGGCTTTAAATTCAATAAATAAAAAAAGTGGTCCCAATATTTTGTTCAGAATTTTCTCTAGTTTCAGAATCTGTATAAAAGTAGGGGTCGGGGGGTAAACCGCGGACTAGATACAAAAAAAGTGAAAAAATACCATTTTTTTACCATTTTTTGCCAAAATATCGATCTATTGGTAAAATAATAGATTAAATTAATACACCATTTTGTTGATGAGACTATTTGCTTTCAGAATATATATATATATTAATAAGGTTATGTCTATTAGAACATGAGATATTTTAGCTCAAAGGTAACTAACTTTTGTTTTTTTTTTCGATCTTTGAGGGGGGTGGGATCACAATTTTTTTTTTTGACAATACCTAAAAAATCATTATTTTAAGGTTTTCAAGTATGCAGATTAATATTTTAAAGTCGGTTTGCCGAAATTCAGATAGTGCTGTAGTTTTGCTCCGCGCGAACCTTACTATTAACAACCTTTTCTAGTAATAATTTAGTTAGCAATACTTCCTAATGTTATTAAATCAAATTGTAAATCGTTTTATTCGAATCAAACTCATTTCAGTTAAAATTTTAATTTTTTTTTTTTTTTTGTTTTTTAATTATTTTTTATATAGCAATTTTCTACAAAATATCGCTAAATTTTTTTACATTGTATCATGACAAGAGGGTTTAAACAAAGGCTAAAGCTATTCGGAAAAACCCTAGGGAAACCCAAAATTATTTAATTAATAAAAAAAAAATAATAAAATAAAAAAAACAACCTTTTCTTTACTACTTTTTTATTTAATTTACTACGTGTAATATTTGCTACGATTTTTTATTAAATTTGCTACCGGTTTAAATTATTTTTGCTACTGGATTAAATAGTAGCCTTTGTTTAATTTTCATTAAGATAAAAATTAATTTTTTAGATAATTGAATAAATGTTCGAATAAAATAAATTCTGATTAGAATTTGAAAAAAGTTTTTTATTGATTTAAATTAAAATAAATAAAAAACAAAATATTAATTTGATTTATGATGAAAAAATTTATCGAAAATTTAAATTTAAAATTATTTAAATTATCAAATTATTTTCATTTATCTAAAACAAGTTTTCTTTGTTTGTCTTCCAAAATCAAAAGAATTTTTTTATAAGAGATTTGCAAATTAATTTTTTATTTTTTTTCAACCATGTTTAGATCATGATATACTTTTTCAATGTATTAAATTTTGATATTGATAATATATGTAATCAAAAAAGACACCGAGGATAATACTTTTGAACATATTTTCAATTTTGAATATAAAAGAAGCAAAAACTTTAAAAACAATAATTTATTTACAGAAAAAGTTTACTTTTTTTTTTAAATTATTTATCTAATTAATTAAATTGCCAAAAAAAATTTGCTGAGTTAGGTCGCAAAATAACGCTAAAAATGATACCGTGGTAATTTGGGCAAAATGTAATTTATTGTACATTTTTGTATTTTTACATTTTTACATTTTTGAGAGAAAAAATAAAAATCTCAAAATAAAAAAACTTTAAAAAAATTTTCATTAAGAAAAGTAACAATAAATTCGCAATTAATTAAAAGGGATTTTCAAAAAGTTATCCTTGATTTTTACATTTAAATTTTTCTAAAACTCCTTTTTAAGTATTTGGGAATTTATTATTTCTTTTCTTGAATGAAAAGTTTTTTAGTTTTTTTCAGATTTTTTTTCTCTCAAAAATGTAAAAATATTAAAATGTACAATAATTTTCATTTTGCCGGTAATTTTAAGTAAATTGGAGAAAATTTATTTTCATACCGGTGTAAGTCAAAAAATCGTCAAAAAAAATTTTTGTAAATATTTTATTTAATTTTTAGATTTCAGAAAAAAATTAAAATTTTTGTTTGATAAATGTGATCAAGAAATTCGAAAATAATATTTAGTCTGCGCATCTCAAATCGTATTTAGTCTGCGCAAATCAAGGTGAATTTTTAATTTAAAACCTAAATCTAAATTACAGTTTTAAAATATCTTACTTTAATTATTCTCTTTCCGACTCGAGTAGAAAATTAATAGTTATTTAAAATTTTACTCTTGGCCTCTAATTATTAGAAAATGTGACAACAAATGTATTTTTTTTATCTAACACAACAATTTTATTCTAATAACACAATTAAACCATTTATTAAATAAAATTCACCATTTTAAATTTATATTGAAAAAATAAAAAAGAATTTACTCTAAAAATTTTGAGCTATGGTCAACTTTTCAAACGATGCATCAGTAAACTTGAGCACTAAACAGCCCATTGAAGAATACGGTGGACTGGCTTTTTTACTTGATAATCTCCAAGATTATCTACCATATTCTATTTTGAGCGCTTGCGGCACAGCCATTGGCATTATTGGTACCGCTGCTCTTTTTTTTTGCAGTCAAAATTTCTCTAAAAATTTTTTAAAGGTAATTTATTAATAATTGGAGCAGTTCTTTCAACCAAAGAACTTCATTCATCAACTAACATGCTGGTGTTCAATTTAGCCCTGGCAGATTTGACAATAAGTAGCATGGTTGATTCATTCACAGTAGTTGGTAAGATTTGGTATTTTGCTTAGCTTCATTTTTTAAAGAATTTTTCTAAGGAGTGCTGCAAGGCAAAGGCTTCTTTGATCAAAGGCCCATTTTATGTCATTTCGTAGCTGGCATTTGCCTTGTCGCATGTGAAACTTCGTTGATGAACATTGGCTTTTTGGCAATCAATCGGTACATCCATATATGTCACCATTCAGTTTACAGCAAAATTTTTACTATAAAAAAAACATTGATTTATTGTTGTATAACTTGGATGATTGGTATTAGCATAGACTTTCCGAATTTGCTCGGCTGGGGTGGACACTACTATGACTTAAAGACTCTAAATTGTGTTTGGAACAGACTGGCCAGTTTTTCATATTCACTTTTTTTTCCCCTTTCAAGCATAGTTGTTCCTTGTATCCTAATAGCTATTTGCTATTTGAGAATTTTCATCTATTCTAGCAAAATTAAGGCAAAAGTTTTAGCGTCTGAAAGCAGTGGCAAAAGAAAATCCAGTGATTTGAGAAAATCCTTGAGGATAGCTAAAGGTTTGTTTGCGTCATTTATGCTTTTTGCTGCATGTTGGATGCCTTATGGTCTAGTTGTAATGACAGACTACCAAGACCGGTATTACAGAACAGCTCATATGTACACAATGTCAATTGCTCACCTAAATTCTTCACTGAATCCCATTCTTTATGCTGTCTTTAATCCAGCCTTTCAAAAAGGTTATGTAAACTTTTTTAGGCTTCTAACATTCAAGAGGAGAGAAGTGAGTATAACAAGCAAAACTCATACAATGAATGTGTCGGTTACTAATCTTAAATAAATCTATTTTTGTAATAAACTAATTGGTTTTAAATAAATTAAAATTTTGTTTTCTAAATTTTAATGTTCAATAAATTTTTTAAAAATCGTAATTGGCAACTTGAAGTTCATGATCATAATCAAATGATCAAAATTTAATTGATTCAAATCTTAATAAAAATGATGAAATTTTATTTTTTTTTAATTTTTTGTTAAATTAAACATAAGACGTTTATTTTTTTAATATAAAAAAAAAAACAAATTTTTTTTTCTAATTGACCTTTAATTGATTCTTCTAAAATATTTATTTGAAAATTTTAAAGACAATTTAAAATCCAAATAATGACTTTAAATGATATTTTTCACAACTATATTTAAAAAATACTCTTCAGTTTTTTAATGGTTGCATAGGAGTAAAAATCATCGCCATGTTAAAAGATTTGTATACGAGATTGGGATAAGTTTCTGTGTTTTATTGTCGAATTATTTAAAAATTAATCTATTGCTTAGTAGTTAATTAATTAAAAAAAGTGAGAATTTAATTTGATTAATTTTTTGAAAATTTTTTATTAAAAAGCGCACACTATTAAGGTTAATATAATGTAAATTGATATTATAGTTATTGAGTAAACTATTATTCCATTCTCTCATGACCTCGAATTTATTTGCATTTTAAATTAATTAACTTATTTTAATTTGTTTCTGAAAGGAAAAAAAAAGGAAAAAAGATCAAAAAAATGAAATAATCAAAGGTTTATATCTGAACAACTTTGGAAGTACATCTCTTAAAAAAGTCATTAATCTGGTAAGCTTAACTAAAGAAAGAAATAGCAGACAAGAAAGTTGAAGAAATATTCTAACATTTTAAACTATTAGCAAGAAATCAATATTAAATTCTCAAGCACTTTAGAAAGCTTATTTTTTAACCTGATAAATTAATAAAATTTAAGCAACTTAAAAAAAAATTGGAATTAAAATTGTGTAAACTTTTTTAAAAAAATGGGAAAAAATTCACTCTCAAGCAGGATTTTTTTTTTGGAATAAAAATAAATAATTTACTAACAAAAATGAGATAAATTTCAACTTTGGTCACAAATAAAGAACGGTTCTCAACTATATATAAAAAATACTCTTCAGTTTTTTAATGGTTGTATAGAAGTAAAAATCTTCGCCATTTTAAAAGATTTGTATACGAGGTTGGGAGGAGTTTAAATTTTGCATGTGAAATAATTTAAGTAGACATGTTTAAAAGCTGCTTTACTTTGAACGTTGATAATTTTTAAAGTCTGGGCAGTTGATTTAAAAAATGTGCGAATTTTTAATTTTTAAAAAATTTAAATTAATGGCGCAAAATTTGAGTTCCGAAAAATAATATAAAAGCGGAATAATATTCTAAATAATAATTGTAAATAAAAATAAATTAATACTCTTAAAATGTCGTTTGAGAATAACGTAAAAATGTTTCTTAATGAACTTGAATCAATAACTTATGTATTCCTTTTATTTATTTATTTAAAAAAATTTTAAGCCTCATAGGCAAGTTGAAAAATAAAAAAAAATCTGATTTAAAAATCACATTAGGTTTCATAAATAATTAATCCATTTAAAATTTTATAAAAACTTTGTATGTAATTAATTTTTAAAAGTAATTTACACAAAAAATATAACTTAGCATGAAGTTAAAGACAACAAAAAAAGTGGATAAAATGCTCAAATCCCATCGGTGTTTTCACCTCACCAAAGAAGGATTCATTTTTCGAACCTGTAGAAAAGCGTTTCAAAGAAATAAGACGTTAATTTTTTTCGTGAAAATAACACTATTAGTCAAAAATTAAAAAACATTAGAATGCCTTAGAAAGAGAGAATGCCTTAACTTTAGAAAACTTGAAATATAATTAAAGTTAAAGCTTGAACAAAATTACAATTTTTTACCTAAAGAATGTTTTTTTTTCAAGGATCTGTTTTTTTTTTTAATAAAAATAGTTAAAAAAATTTGTAGGTGAAATTTTTGTCACCCTCCTATTTTTTCATCCGGGCTTGGGACCGGCATACGGCATAGTTATGACGGCGTCTTCCCCTAAGAAGCACGTGGGACGTTCATCATAAACAGCGCCACTCATCCGAGCACTTTTAATTTGGCTGCGAACTCGGCTACTATTTAGACTAGCTTGGAACCACAAACCAAGCGACATTCTCAATTTAGAAAGAGAGAATGCCTTAACTTTAGTGCTTCCAAAGTTACGGCAATCTAAAGAGGGTCAGCTGTAAAACAAGTTCTCGCTCTGCTAAGATTCTATACTGGATGATGGTCAAGCCAGCGGCACCCTCATACGACAAGACTAGGACAAAGACCCGTAGATCTATGTACCCGTAATACAGCTCTTCTTCAGATTCGTAGAAGACCACATAGTGTGGCTGCCACCACCCTCCTCTTTTCTCATCCTGGGCTTGGGACCGGCTTACGGCAGAGTTATGGTGGCTTATAATGTATTTTTAATAAAAGCTTTATTTTTTAAAAATTGATTAAAATAAGTCATTGTTTTATCCTTCTTTTAATTGATTCTTCTAAAATATTTATTTGAAAACTTTAAAGAAAAATTTAAAATCGACATTTGGTTAGAAAATATCCGATCAATTATAATTTGGCAACGAACTCAATGTATTTCAAGACACTTGAGCTGATTCTAAGTTTCGAAAACTACAGAAAGGGAGGTAAACTTTTCCCTCTCCTAGTTTTTTTCACTTGTTCTGGTTCAATGGACTCATCTTGGCTTAAGTTGTTAGGGATTTCTATGATAAAGGACATTTTTTGAATAGTGAATATTGTCTAGCTCAATAATTTCCTTTATGTATAACACCGATAAACTCATCTTGTCGGAATCAGCTTTAGAAATTCTTAAACTATTCAATTAAATAAAGATTATTTTAAGACATATATTTGTTTCAATTAGATCAAATTAGCTTTCAAAGAATTAAAATTGTATCATATTTGACATTATTTTATTTAATTGTACTAACAAAAAATAATTGACACTAACATCAATATTTTTGCTCTAGAAAATATTATTTTTGTTTTTTTAATATATTATACGCTAATTTTAATGGTCTTTATTTAATTTCAATTTTTCAGCTAAGTGTAAAATCGAATTATCATGTATTTTATATCAATTTGAAGGGCAGAGTTAGTTTAATTAAAAATCGATTTTAATTTAATATATTTCTAAAATAAAATTTAGTATTTTTATGTATTACGAAATAAACGTACGAAAAAAACTTGTGGGTCTAAACTTTTGTGCAATAATGTAAATCGAAGGACTTTATGCAGACCGTTGACTTTGCTTCAATCGCTCTCTTTTTTTTTTATTTCAAAATTTAAATGACTCTGAGTAATAGAACTCCTTCCGCCATTGTTTTTCTGTTTTTTTTATTTAATAGTTTTTCGTTAATAAATTCAATAAACAAATAATTTAATTTTTAGTTAATTTTAAATGATTTAAAAAAAAGAAAAAGAAACGAATTTAAATAGAAAACCCATTTTCAATCATCCATTCATTTATCTCATTCCAGATATCACAGAGTGGTGTTTTGTTACTGCATATTTTTGAGCTGTTAATAAAGGCACTGACATAGTCCTTTATTAGCTCGAGAATAAATTTGTTTTTAAAAATAAAGCATTTTTTAATGTACTTAACGAAAAGTTTGTGGAGGCGGACTTCGGTTTTGTCAAACTTTACTTCTTCAAGAAACTTAACTAATAGATCTGACGGGGTATCGAAAGGAAAGTGGTTGATGGACTTAATTGAGATGTTTTGTATGGTTTGGATCTTAGAAAGATTGGAATTTGACGTTAGAGTAGGAATAAAAAAACTGAAGTCAATTACCGAGCCAATTAATGTTATGTAAATATTAAGAAGAGTGTCTTTTTTCAACTTCCAAAATTTACTTGAAAGGATTTTTATAATATTTATTCGATCGACGCATCGTGCTCTTATAAAATCAATTTGTGAATTGAAACACAAATTTTCATCAAATGTTATTCCTAAAAAAATTGGATTTTTTACGTAGGAGATTTTTTTAATAAATTTGCGTCAATAGGTTGGTTTTTGGAGGAGTTACCTGAGAAAATGACTTGGCTACATTTTTCAGCATCCATTTTCACTTTCCATTTAATCAACCATACTTCAAGTTTTTTAAGATAAGAGTTAATTGTAAAAGTAATTTTTACCAAATTTTTTGAAAATGAAGAAAGAAAAAAGATCATCTGCAAAAAGAAGGGAGTAATTTTTGTTTTTTGAATGGACCTTTGGAATATCGTTGATAAAAATGGTAAAGAGTAATGGACTGATAACCGCTCCTTGAGGAACCCCTGATTGGATTTCCCCCATTTCGGTTGAATAATTGTTTATGCTAACGAAAAATTGCCTTTCTTTTAAAAAATCTTTAATCCACTCCAAGATATACAAAGGTACTTTAAGTTGAGCCATTTTATATACAATTCCATCATGCCAGGTTTTATCGAAAGCCTGTGAGATGTCAAAGAAGAGAGAACATACTTTTTTTTTCCTATTTAAGGTTTCTGCAATTTTTTGGGTGAGGAAAACAAGGTTATCAGATGTTCTTCGGTGCGAACGGAACCCAGATTGTTCCAAACAGATAAGGTTGTTTTCTTCGAGGAATTTGTACAATCTGTTTCTAACTATTCGCTCCAAGACTTTCCCTAGACAGCTTGTGACACTGATTGGGCGAAATTTATTTGGATCATTAGAAATTTTTTTCTTTGGGATCATTGTGATTCTTGATATTTTCCATTGAGTGGGCAGAAAAGATGTTGATAGACACAGATTAAATAAATCTTGGACTTTTTTAAGAAATAAATCAGGGAGATTTCTAATCATTTGGTAGCTAATTTTATCCGGACCTGGAGCTGAGTCTTTCTTAATTTTCTTTATATTTTTTTCAAGTTCGCTTAATTCAATCCCTAATTTAATTTTCAATAATAAAGAATTTAAAACGGATAAGGAAAAGGGCGATCTTTTCAAAATTATTCTTAGTAAAACCTTTTCAATTGACGATTCGATACAATGGGATAAAATTAACTCAAATATAGTCGATTCTTTTGTATCTAACAAAAAATATTTATCTTTTAAACCTGAGAGCCAATCGACATTTCCTAAAAAAAAATCGCTCTCTCCCTCACTAGCGTGCTTACTTCAACTTGCAACAATCTTTAATGGCGCGTTGCTTGTGTGCTGATTCTGCTTATCTGTATATGATTGGTTGAGCTCTCCTTCCACTCAATCCTTCAACTAGCGCGCGATCGGCTATATCCAATAACAATTCGCTTACACTGTTTGCTCACCGTAACTAGATCGGCTTTATGCAAAAGCTGATCACTGCATGACTAACTTGATACTCTCAAACTCAACAACGGATTCTCTACGTGCTTGTACGCTACACCTAACTTCTCGCTATTCTCTATCACTAGATCGGCTTAAAAAAAAACTGATCTCTGCGAGATTGATACGACTTGTTTAGACTCAACCACGGGGTTCCTGCGGACTAGCACGCCCTTCTTTAAGTCTCTCTATTCGAAACCTCTAAACACTAATATGGTTGGCTTACGATTCATAAGCTCAAACGCTATCACCAATGTAAACTTAGAGGAAGAGAAATATGCTCTTTTATAAATCTTTATAAAAATTAACTAACTGAGTTTGTTTAAGAGAGTATGTCTCTCTTTTTATGGTAACCTGGGGATTTACAGTTAATTATAGCATAGTGAAGTTTCGTTCAAAAAGTTTAGTTCAAAATCTTAAACTCGTATATATTTTGAATGGAATGAAGTAATAAAGTAAAAAATTTAGCACATGATGTAACAAAAAATGTTACAGGACTTGTTCAAAAAAAAAATTTCAATTAACCAATTATTGATTTTCCAAAAAAACTGAATGAATGTTAAGTTGGTTTTGAAATAAAAATTTCGAAAATTAAAATTAAACACTTTCAAAAATTTTAAAATATTGCAAATAAAACTTCTTTTTTTACAAAGACAAATAAATTGTCTTAAATTCGATTGATTTTAAAAGTCGATTATTAATTAAAAGAAAACTTTAAGAATTTATTTTCAAGGCTACTTTGTGTAACAACTTTTGTTACACATTGTTACATATTTTACAGAAGCAAATTTTTTTCATTCATCGAAAAATTTCAATTAAGAACTCTTTTCTTGAACTTTTTGAACAAAACTTCACAATGCTGTTATTTATTTTTTTGTGTTCAATTTTTTAAAAATTTTTTTAGAAAATTCTTTGCTAAATTTTACTTTTTTAAACTTCAAAAATTAAATTTAAGTAACCACTGTAAAATATTTCAGTATCGAGATCAAGATTTCAAAAAAAAATTCAATAAAAAAACTTAAAAAAGAAATGAAATCTGTGTTATGCTTCGATAAACTTAGATTTTAATATTTTTGGATTATTTTGAAAGAATTTCAAAATGAATTAAACTTGTCACAATCTTGCCAAAAAAACAAATCTCTTCTTTTATTTTTCCTATTTTTTTATTTTTCTTCTCCTTAATGGGAGTCTATTTAAATAAAATAAATTAATCAATACATTCAAGCTTAATTTGTTTTTAACTTTGAAATTAATTAAATAATGTTTTTCTATTTTTCTCTTAAAAATTATTGATCATCGTAAAATTTTTCTTTATTTTCTCAAGTAAAACAACATCGCGACAAAAAATCAATTATTTAAAAATTCAATATAAATTTTTTCTAAATTATTAAGTCATTTTGAACGTGCTGTTTTTTAATTTTACTTAAAAAAAAATTTAATTAAATTGCCAAAAGTCAATTGTATCAATTTCAATTTTTAACCTAAATAAAAACTATCCCAAGCCAACCTTGAGGCCAAGTCAAAGATATTTGTTTAATTTCCAAATTTACTTTTAGCGTGAGGACATTAAGTTGAATGAAAATTTTGATTGATTTTAGCTTTTTTCAAAATTTGAAATTTTTAGGTCATTTTTGCATCTTAAAGTCACAAAAATCTTTGCATTCAAAAAATTTTTAGACAACAATTCGATTTTCATAAACAATATCCATCACCTATTTTGACAGAATCCAAATAGTTTTGCTTGATTTATTGCACACTTTAAATTTATATAAAAAGAAATTTAAATCATAACAAAATAGATATTCCTAAACACAAATGTTCAAAAATGTTCAAACTTTTCTCAATTTTGACAGTGACCCTTGTACTCTCACTATTTTTAGGCCTTTTTTCGCTTATCACTAACAGCTGGAACAGAATTAAACTGAAC